>JAXGGS010083317.1:18681-28801 GCA_035585475.1 Armandia brevis | reverse complement strand
AGTTCTTCTTGACTTCCTACCAGATCTCTCTCACTCTGTGTCATGTTGTGGCTGGCATTCAATTTGTCTCTAGCGAAGGCAGCTTCGTCTGCATCTACATCTTCTATGCTTTCTGATTCCGTGAGAGAGATACTCAGATCTTCTGAGGGCGCTTCTCCACCGATAAATTCCTCTCTCTCTCGGTTCATTTCAGCCATCAGTGCCTTTACTCTCTCATCTGTCTCCCCGTTGTCTTCATCGTGGTTGCTAGGAATGTTTGCATCGGTGACAGCATCAATATAATCACTGGGACTTTGTACATCTTGACCATCTGTTTCCGACGCTAGGGCGTTGTCATCTTCAGGCCCAATCCCCTCGCCTGTTGCCAAACCGTTCTTAGCTTCCTCAAGTTGGCGTCTGGCTTCTGCAAACTGTTTGGTCAGAGTGAAGGAATCTGTAGAATCTCTGTTTGTGGTGTCTGTATTATCAATAATCGATTGTGGTTTGCTGGTTTCGTCCTGTTGTCCCTGACAAGGCTGGACAGCAACAGCTGAATCTCTCACGGGTGCTGCTGTACGCTGCTCAAATATTGTGTTTTGGTCTGGGGAACGTGGTTGGTCCGTTGGGAAAGGTACACTATTTCCAGCAGCATCTACAGGAACAGACGCCTCTGGAGCTGATTTGGTTCGGTTAATAGCCTCAGCCATTCCATCTCTAATACATTGGTCCACTATAGAGTCATTTATGTACTCTTCTGTAGAACAGGTTGGTTTATCGTCACCAATCTGGGTATCTTCATCACCTTTAGGTGGCTTGGAGCTATTCCTCTGTTCCGCTGGGATAGGAACAATATTTCCTGCTGCATCTACAGAAATAACTAGCTCGGGCATGGTTCTGTTAACTGCTTCAACCATTCCTTCTCTGATGCACTGGTCCACAATTGAATCATTGATGTACTCTTCAGTAGCGTCCATAATGTCTTCAACTAAGAATTCTTCTTGAGAAGTGTCGGACTGACTTTGTCTGTCCTCTTCAGAGGTAACTGTGTTTTCTCCAGCAGGCTGGTCTGCCACGTCTGATGAATCAGCAGGGCTAAGTTCAACATGGGTTCTGTCATCCGGGCTTATTGGAGCTTCGGTGGAATTATCAATTTGGTCGCCTATAGCGATAGCCCCATCTTTTATTCCAGTTTCAGCAGCATAATCACTACTACCACGCGCGTCTGTCTCAGTCCCTGCGCTGCCCGCGCAGATGGTTTTAGATAGGTTGATGG
Organism: Armandia brevis; assembly: GCA_035585475.1. Classification (NCBI taxonomy): domain Eukaryota; kingdom Metazoa; phylum Annelida; class Polychaeta; family Opheliidae; genus Armandia; species Armandia brevis. The sequence goes on along the minus strand of JAXGGS010083317.1, from coordinate 27,549 downwards.
CATCCGGTCCTTGTTGAACTGGATTGACAGATACATTCCCAGTGATCTCCTTTTCTCCATTGTTTCTGTTTGTAGTAAGTAGGGGCACATCATCGTTATCCTGTGTTTGTTCTTGTTCTGTAGTCGATTGATGACGTTGTTGAGTGGCCAAAGTGGGAGTATCCGCATCTATTTCCATTTGTATATCGTCGTTTTGACTTTGCAAGGATTCACCCGCGACACCTGTTTGGTTGCCCGTATTTGATGATTCTTCACTGGCAGTATGCAACGATAAGTCTTTTATATCCTCATCTGTCGATGCAGAACCGTCTCCGTGTTGACTGTCTATGGCAGATCTGACTTTCACGTCACCATTCGAAGACGTAAGATTGTTATCATCTTGTCCGGCTCCTGGGCAGGTGTCTTCAGGTGAGCGATTGGTGTTTGTTTCTGGTGTTTCATTCTTCATTTCTTCTCTAGTGGCTGGAGTTGAGGATAATGCGTCAGGTCTTAGTTGAGGACTGCCAGGAGATATGTCACCACTTCTCTTAGGAGCTACATCACTCTGCTGTGTGATACCATCCTGTGGAATGCTTGTTTGCATCTCACTCGAGTCCGATGCAATTAGCTCTACCGTAGCTGTGGTTTCACCAGTTGACTTTTGGTCATCAACGTGAATTGGTGCTGTTTCACCGGAATCTGTCTGATCCATGGGCAATGGTGTATCACCAGATGGGTTTAGTCGATCATCATCAATGTTTCTGTTTGTAAGATCGTTATTACCTTGGGTTGGTTTCTGACTTACACCTCTCTGATCTGATGGTTGCTGTTGCTGACCAACTGGTGGACTCTGGTCTAATGGCTGCTGGTTGAGAGATTGACTCTGATCTGAAGTTTGTTGATCGATATATTGCGTCAGTTCTGATGGTTGCTGATCAACTGCTTCACTAAGATCCATCGGATGCCGACTAACTGGTGTATTCAAGTCTGAAGGGTGCTGACCGACTGATTGACCCAGATTTGCTGATTGCTGATCAGCCGACTGAACTTGTTCCATTGCATGCTGGCTAATTGGTTCACTCAAAGTCAATGGTTGCTGGCTCAGATCTGATGGCCCTGATGATTGCTGACTGATAACATGAGAGGAACCTGGCACTGTTGTTGTTGGGTCGGCCACAAGTTCATGTGGTTCCTGTACTGGCGACTTTTTCACAGCTCCAGTGACATCAGCAATTTCATCTGCATTAAGGTCGGGCTTTTCTGATGCGATGAGAGGATCTTGAAGAGGTTTTTCATCTGATGAATCTCCATGGGTTTGCTCTTTACCAGATCTAGGGGCATTAAGTTCTGCCTGTTCCACTGTAATGTCATCTTCGGTTGTTGATACAATCGATGAATTGGGTGGACCTTGAGTTATGTTCTCGTCCACTTGTTCCAACGAATCTCTTGGTGATATTTGTGCTTGTTCTGGACCAGTACCTTGGGTTTTATTAGCTACTCTATCGTCTTGACTGACATCTTGGTGTTCAATAGTTGATGTTTCCTCTGTCATTTCTGTATTTGGTGCACCCGAGTTGACTACAGATGAACCAACATTGGGGGTGATGGGCGTTTTTGAGGTTGAATGAGGTGAATGGATAGTTCCACTCTGCTCTTCATGTGAGCTATGTGGTTCTGTTTTTGGTATAGCTGAATCTGAAGTTGCAGAGGCATCAGGACGGTCTGGCGACATTAAGGTAATGTCTGAATCAGCATTAGACGACGTTGGCTTTTCACCTTCAGCTCCCCGTGTTGTTGGATAGCTAGTCCGGGTTTCTACTGATTCGGAATCGGTCTCAAATGGGATATCGATTTGATCATTACTGGAGTCTGTCGTCACTCCTGAATCCGCCGAGGGTTCTTTCAGGATGTGCTCTCTGTTAATGTGTGTTACTGTGTCGCCAATATGCACCTGTACAATCTTTTTCTTTTCTCCAGCCTCTGCACCATCAACTATCCTGGGCGATGTAGTTGGTGTCGTGGCTTCAGATTCATTATAACGTGGTGTATTTTCATCAACGGACTCCACATCTTCCATAGCATCCAGCTCTCCTATTCGCTCTTTGATGTTAGTGGTCTCGGATGATGAAGAATTCAGGTCATCTGTGGATGACCCAAGAGTTTCCATGGATGCTATTGGTGCTCTTGTCTGACCAAGTTCAGGTGAAATTTCAGCCTGCACCTCTTCTGGTTTAGCTTCTGCTGGCTCTTCTTCTGGGGTAACCTGTGGCTCTATGGGCACAGATTTTGTCTTCCAAGGTTTGATTTCTATATTCAGAGCTGCGTGTCTCAGGTTGCTTTGTGCTGGGGACATCGGTTCTTCTCTCAGAACTTGTTCTGGCCCTCGTTTCATCTGTGCCTCACATGTACCAGATGGCTGCAGACCAAGCACTTGTATATCTGCCGTCAGATGGACCTGGTCAGTCGTTGTTAGAACAGTAGACCTGGTACCCATAACAACTTCATGTATCTCTTCTCCACTGTCTTCATCGTCTTCTTTAGAAAGATCTTTCTTTTCTGGGGCCACATCGAACCCGATGATCTGAGTGTCCACGAATCGGACTTTCTTCTCAGAGCTGGCTTTCTTCCCCTTTCCTTGAGATTCTGGGGCCTTGAGCGCCGATTTAATGGGTGGATTGGGCTGATCAGATGAGGAGCCTTCATCAGGTAGCTCGGTGATAGATAGACCCTGTTGGGATCCGTCTTGCTGAGAAGCTCCGGGTGTAACATGGCTGCTACCCGGCTGGCTTGGCAACTCATGAATGGGAATCTCCGCACCTCTGACTCTCAGACCTTCCATTCCAGGCTCCGCTTCATTTGGTTGTTCCAGTCTCTCCTCATCGTCCGAGTGAACATAGTAGTGATGGTCATCAGAAGTCAAACCACTGGCCTCCATATCTTCAATAGATGGGACCTTCTCCACAGTGACACCGTTGTCATACTCTACAACTGTGGGTACGTTGTCTGGTATGTCTTCTACTTGGAATCCTGGAGGCATAGGCGAGGTGCTGCTCCTATCAGCAGGTCCTTGTCCTAGATTGGCTGATGGATCTGTATCTTGTTCTTCCGTAGTATAATCTTCTTCATCTCCTTGGTCTAAGGACTGCATTGGTTCTACCATTTGTGACCCACTTATTCTTGATCTGGTTGGTCTGTGTTGAGGACTCCCGGGTGACAATAGTTCAGAGTCGGTGAAGTCGGTAGCATAATCAGTTGTGTAATCTGATTGGAAAGCAGAATCATAACCTGCCTCCTGTGGAATCAAAGACTGCCCTGGTGAATGACGTGGTTCCTGTTCATAACTGTCATCTGCTGTTCCAGTCTCCGGCTGTGCCCCAGCGGATCTAGATAGACCATCTTGAAGATAAGCACCCTCTTCTTCGTCCTGTACTTGGCTAGTATCACCAGGCACGTCCCGTTCAACCAAAGGAGAGCCTGGGGAATGTTCTCCACAAATAATGTCATGGAGTTGGTTCTCTCCTGCATGAGCAGTGTCCATGACTTCTTCACTAGTGTCTTCTGTAGTTGCTGGAGATTCTGGAATTGCATCTTCAGGAGAGTCTTCAACAAGAAATTCGGCAAGGCTGACTTCTTGTGAGAAATAACCTGATTCCAGGGTCATGTTGCCTCGGCCTGGATGTATCCTGGTGGGAACTGGACTGGCTTCAGTCGAGGAACCGTCTTGTTGGTGACCAAATTCAGGTGTTGATGGAAGTTCAGCAGATGCACCATCCTGAACATCCTCTTTGGTTGGGACAGCTGCCTCGAGCAAGCCAGCATTAGATGATTCTCCGTCTGTGTTTAACCCGCCTGTGGAGATGTTATCTGCAGTTGGTGACACTGGTCTAGGAAGATCTCTGTCCTGTGTATCGATTACGTTTACTGGGTCAATAATTTGCTGCTTATCTGTGCTTGGAGATCGTGTGGACCCAGGTGCTTCTAAATCAACTTGATTTGGGTCTACAACGTCTGTAGTATGTTTCGGTGATGAATCATTTGCAATTTGGTCTTCTCTCTGATCGACAGATTGGCCTTCAGCAGGAGTAGTACCACATTCTGTAGAGAAGTATCCTGACTCAGGCGCAGCTGCGTCATTTATTGGTGGAGAAACTGCTGCCGTACCAGGCTGAATCTGGTTTATTTCACCATCACGAACACTTGGTTTGCTGTGTTGATTATGCAGTGTGGTATGTCCATCTGCTGAGCCGGTGTCCATCAGTTTTGATGCCGAATCTTGACTGTCATTTGCTGCAGCAGGCAGAGGAGCAGCCTCTAGCTGTTCTTCTTGCGCCTGCTCTAGGATACCTTGCCCTATCATAGAAACCACGTCCTTCCTGTCGGTTACTAGTGCAAAGTCCGGAGGCGTGTCAATCCCAGTGACCGGTCTCTCACTTGATTCTTCTGAGGTACGTTCTTCACCAGTTTGGTGTTCACCGGTGTTCTCAATACTGTTGTCATCAATGGGCACTACATCCATCGGTTGGGAACCAACCAGAGTTGCCGGATTCTCAGACTGGGACAGAGATTGCTGATGAAAATTGGATTGATCTTTCGTTGAACCTCCTTCAGTGGGCAGCTGCTGATCGACTGGTTTACACCCTCCATTCTCAATATCTGGATGTTCTGTGTCATGGATTGATGGTAACGATTCGACGTCGGCACCCTCCAGTTTACCCTCTAAATCATGTATATCTTGTTCGGTTATGCTTAGTCTTTCAGAATCATCGACATTCATAGATAGAGAAGGAGCATAGTCTCCTGTAGTTGACTGATGTTCTTCGTTATCGTGTATGTGAGATCCCTCCTCTGGTACACCGGGTATTGTGTCATCTGGTAAGGGAAGATTAGAGTCACGTATCCAGGATGCAGCTTTTGATGCCGAAGAATCCTCACTGGGAGGTTCTTGTGAACCAGATTCATCTACAGTGACAGTCTCAACATCAGGTGTAGACACAGACTCTAGGTCATCAAAGTTTACAATCAGAGATTCACTCTTAGTTAGAGTCTTGCGAACTGTATCAGATGGGTTTGTTGATACATCAGCGCCTGGTTGGTTGTCATGTGACTCAGAGCGTTCTTGGATTTCCCTCACACATGGTGGTGGGGAAGCCGATCCAAGAGTCCAGGAGTTTCCCTCTTCGGTCTTCTTCTTTTCATCACCTTCAGACTGTTCAACTTCTTCACCGCTTTCTATGGGCCCTTTCCTAGTGCCGTGTAACGAAGAATCTGCCACTGCATCCGACAAGGTCATTTCTGGCTGAATCTCTGATGACCTCGGACGCCGACTGTCGTCTTCGGTTCCCTGAGTGTCTGTGCCTGTATTTCCATTATGTAGTTCGTCACATGATGGATTGGAGACATCTTGCATCTCAGAGTTTCCATAGGAGTCTATTGCATTTAAAGCATCATGGGACAATTGTTGGGTAAGTGATGTAGAATCTAATTTGGACGATTCATCACTACCTACAGCCTGTTGGTTCTCCGTCCAAGAACCAGACAAATCATCTCTGAGTAGCTCACCTTCGTCATCTGACACGGTCCCAACCTCTGAAAATTGTACTTGTAAAGAGCCTTCTATCTCACTGCCAGCCTCGTCATTCACGTCCTTATCTCCCAGCACTTCTTCGCCAGAATGCGCGGCAGCGGATCCGGAGTCGGCACCAGTGTCATTGGAAGACATGTCACTCAATACCTGGTTCAGTGATTCAGATTCAGAGCTTGTTGACGGAGGATGAACTACAAGTGATGGAATCCTGTGTTCCCGAGATTGACCGAGTTCTTGTAATTCAGGGCTTTCTTCATCTGGCTCTTTGTCATCAAGATCTTCTCTGGGCGTATCATGAATTGATGGTGAGGACTCCACGTCAGAATCTTCCAGTTTCCCTTCTAAGTCTTGTATGTCTTCTTCTGTGATGCTGAGTCTCTCCAACTCATCAACATTCATAGATAGAGAAGGAGCATAATCACCTGTTGTAGACTGTTGTTCATCATCATCAGCTGTGTAAAATCTCTCCTCGGGTTCATCTGGTAGTGTGTTATCTGATAAGGGGAGATTAGAGTCATGTATCCAGGATGCTGCTTTTGAGGCTGATGAGTCCTCACTGGGAGGTTCTTGGGATTCAGGTTTTCCATCCGTTACTGATTCACCGATAGTGTCTAGGTCTATTTCAGGTATAGAAACGGCCTCAAGATCATCAAAGTTTACAACCATAGATTCACTTTTGGTTAAGGTCTTGTGAATTAAGTCTGATGGGTCAACAATTATTGTAACACCATTTGCAGTGGAAACGTTTTCAGGATCTGTATTGGCTTGTCCTTCACCTGACAATGATGATCCAGGAGAAGCCTGGGAGCTAAGAGTCCAGTCCACTGCTCTGCCAGAGTCATTGTCACTGACATCACCGGCCGATTGCTCAACTTCAATACCTTTTTCCCTGAGCTTTTCCACTTCATCTTTATCCAAAGCACCAGCATATTCATTTTTGTCATCAGTTGATTCTTCAGGCTGACTGATATTTTGATTCTGAGATAGGTTAACTGGATCAGTGGTTTTTACTTCTTCGCGTGCATCTTCCCGTATGAGTTGTATGTCTTGCTCTGTTAATTCTTCAGCAAGATCATGTGCGTCTGCATTTACTGCTATAGATGAGTTTTTCCTCAGTGGTTGTTTGGTCTCTGTATGGGACAGTTGGACATCGTCTTCTGTTAGATCCTCTTGCTTCTCATCCCCACCTACATTAGCAGATGTTGGAATATTATGATGGCTTGACTGACAGTCTTGATCTGATACTAGTTTCTCATTATTGTCGTTTGGCATATCATTACTATCGTAATCTCTATTGGCTGATACACGGTCTCTGATCTGGTCTGCGGTGTCAGATAAGTCAGTTTCAATCTCCTTCACCTTAGCATGAAGCTGGTCTAATGTATCATCAACAGTCTCAGTTCTCGAGTCGTTTGTGTCAATTGGATCAGATGCCTGTGTCTCGTCAGCATTTGAGGCACAACTCCTCATTCTGATGCTGTGTGCTGTCTCAGACAAATCAGTTTCAATCTCCTTCACCTGTTTTTGGAGCTGATCTAATCTATCGTCAACAGCTTCTGTTCTCGAATCTCCTTTACCAGCTGCTTCAGTTGACTGAGATCCACCAGCACATTCTTCTTCTTTAACAGTAACCAAATCATGATCATCTATTAGAGGATAGCCACATGATAAATCATTGCTCTCATTAGGCCTGGTAGCTACTTTTTCTCCCTTACCAGGAATTTCCCTTGTCGATTGTTCGTCGTCAGAAGCATCACTGTCAGACTCTATACCAGTATCCACATCCTGTATATACCCTATATCTCTGTCTTCTAGTTCTCCTACATTGACAGCCATAGAAGAAGCACTGTCCATGTGTCTGACTGGTGTATGAGCAACACCACCAGTTAGATTTGGGGTAGTAGTTATATCACGCTCGTGTAATGTCTTCTGTTTCTTAAATGTTACTGGCAATCCTTTGGAAGCAAGTAATTCTATTTCTTCTGGGGTTAAGTCTGTTGGGACTGTAGGAAGTTGGTCTTCGAAAGTGTCACCATCATGTTGCATCTGAACGTTGTTTGTTTCATCTTCTACAACACTTCTTAGGGTCTCTACATCAGCATCTGTCAACTCCTCTGGTGTCTCTCCAATGGTGGCAGCAGTAGATATATTTCTTTTCAATCCCCTTGAAGACGGATTAGTTACTTCATCAGAGTCTTCCTGCATTTGATCACGGCTGACACCACCATCAGTCAGAGCTTCTATTTCTTCTTCTGTTAGCTCCCCAGGGACTTCTCCCATGTTACCAGCAGCAGGTCCGGATGATTGCTCATTTGCTTCAAATGCATCTACTTGTTCTGGGTCAACTGTAACACCAGCCTCTTGTAGAGCTTGTATCTCAGCTTCTGTCAGATCTTCAGGGATGTCACCAATGTTAGCAGCGGTAGATGTTTTTCTATTCAATCCCCTTGAAGATGTGTCAATTTGTTCATCGGAGTCTTCCTGTATTTGATCACGGCTGACACCTCCGTCAGTCAGAGCTTCTATTTCTTCTTGTGTCAGCTCCCCATGGATTTCTCCCAAGTTAGCAGCAGCAGCCAAGTTACTCTTCACTCCGGATGACTGCCCATTTGGTTCAACTGCATCTTCTTCTTGTTCAGAATCAACAGTAACATTAGCTTCTTGTAGTGCTTGTATCTCAGCTTCTGTCAGATCTTCAGGGATGTCACCCATGTTAGCAGCTGTAGATGTTTTTCTATTCAATCCCCTTGAAGATGTGTCAATTTGTTCATCAGAGTCTTCCTGTATTTGATCACGGCTGACACCTCCGTCAGTCAGAGCTTCTATTTCTTCTTGTGTCAGCTCCCCAGGGACTTCTCTCAAGTAAGCAGCAGCAGGCAAGTTACTCTTTAGTCTGGATGATTGCTCATTTGGTTCAAATGCATCTTCTTGTTCGGGGTCAACTGTAACACCAGCCTCTTGTAGAGCTTGTATCTCAGCTTCTGTCAGATCTTCAGGGATGTCACCCATGTTGGCAGCTGTAGATGTTTTTCTATTCAATCCCCTTGAAGACGGATTAGTTTGTTCATCGGAGTCTTCCTGAATTTGATCACGGCTGACACCACCGTCAGTCAGAGCTTCTATTTCTTCTTGTGTCAGCTCCCCATGGATTTCTTCCATGTGAGCAGCAGCAGCCAAGTTACTCTTCACTCCGGATGATTGCCCATTTGGTTCAACTGCATCTTCTTGTTGTTTGGGATCAACAGTAACACCAGCCTCTTGTAGAGCTTGCATCTCAGCTTCTGTCAGACCTTCATGGGTTTCAC
>JAXGGS010083206.1:0-21179 GCA_035585475.1 Armandia brevis | reverse complement strand
TCTGACGAAAGTTAGGCTTATTTTTTGTTGAGTTTGCCCGGTTTGTCTAAATGAAATGTTTCGCTTTATTCACAACCACGTTCGATCTTAACGAAAACTACGACCGACTTTTTCGTTGATTCAACGATACAACTTCACAAGTCTTTAACTTTCTGGTGACCTACGTCTCGATTGTCGGGAAAAGATTGTCACATTTTACTTCTATTTTCGTCCTGCCGAGTTTAAATACGACTTTACTTCGCTTGTTTAGTGATTGAATATTGCCGGGATCCACGCTAGTGTATTTCCCACTTGTTCGAGGCGAGTGCATGATAAAATAAATTCACCCGGTGAACCCACGATCTCAGTGGCGTGTGAGATTTGGCACCAGAGGTGATGAAATATTTCCTTATCTTTCACACCAAACTGATCAGTCCCCATCTCGATCCCGCAAACAGTGGCCACGCGCGAGTGATAACAGTGATAACAATTAATATCAACCATAGTGATGCTTATCTTTACAAACAAATCGACACAATTTGACGTATTATACCGAAGGGGGAATTTACCACTTCAAACTTTTACGAACTTTTGACAGATTACAATGATGTGTCGGAAACTTGTAGTCGACTGTTCAAACCAAACTAGAATAAAAATCGTCGCACCTGTCATATTGTAGCAATTAACGAGTGCGACACGTCTGATTACAACTATTATTATACAAGGAATGATTAAAGTTCCTAAAGTCAAACAAGAGAAATGTTTAAATGTCGGGCTAGTTTTACAATACCCACAAATCGCCGCAATGGAATAATTTTTCTCTGGCATTGGTTCTGTTTCGTTAAGATAATAAGAATGTAAATCATGAATTTCGCTCGTATACATGAACAAACCACAGATTTATGAACCTGAACGTTGCTCGTGAGAAATAATATATATTATTTCAGTAATTTTTTTAGTTCAGAGTGCGTTTTAACGTTTTTAAATGAAAAATGCCGCTTATAAATTGTGAAGCTATTGTCCAGGCTATGCTGTACACTGCGATATAATTAATTAGATAATTCTATAAATTGTGTATTTTAATTCACAGAAGCAGTGTTAGAAATGGCCGGAGAACTTGGTAGTTTGTACACGACGTCATCAAGTCACAGTATGTTACCACCGGGGATTCCCAGGAGAGCGGATCACGTGACAAGTGTGGACGCTAGGGGGCGCTCGCTCGGCGGGATCATGAGTCACACAGAGGTAGGTCATACAAGGTCATACAAGGTCATACAAGGTCACAAGATGTCATAAAGGTCATACAAGGTCAAGCAAATTCATATAGGTCATATAGGCCTTCTACGTGCCGTAATAATTTCACGAATATAGTAGCCTATATGATGAAAAAATAGCAATAATGAAAATTAAATGCGAAAAAAAAACATCTTGACATCCTATAAGCGAACCTCAATATAGCTCATTCATTGTGTGTTCGATTCCTGTAAATCAGTTATTGATAAGTCAAAATGTATCCGGTTCATTTTTAAACGAATATTGTTGTTTTTGCTCTATGTTTTATTAAGTCATCAATCACTCATGACTCATACCCGAAGGCTTCATATTTTAAAACATTTTAAAACTAATTTGTCATCCCTCCTGTAGCTTGGCAGTATTCCCGGGATGAAGCCGTCCTTCACTGACCTGTATGACCCTAAGTTCGGACAGTCCGCCTCGCACATGATGTCGGCGAACTTTAACCACGCCGGTGGCCCGCACAGTTACCAGCCCGTCTCCTCCACACTGAAGGTCCAGGACGCTCGTGCAGACAACGTCAGCGCCTATGGCAGCAACGCCGCCTCCGTGGCCAACGGTTTCGGTAAGAATATACAACCGTTATTTCTACTCTTATTTCATTAAACAATTACAGTAGATGTTCGGTATTACACGGATTTAGACAAACTTTGCTTATATTTATCAAGATAACGCGAATGTATCGCTTCCCCGACTTTTACGTTACTATCGTCATTTACCTAATAAAAAGGATTGTTCGCAAATATCCGCGTAATATCGATCATTTGCGGTACATTTGTACACGTTTTTCCGGCAAAAGCTATTGGATATTTATTTATAACAATATTTATCTTAGAAATTTAAAATCAGATTTTCTCCTGAAATCAGGTTAGGTTGTTTCCTATATCTAATTTATATATATGTATATTTTTATTTTACGCAGGTAACGGGTTTATCGAGTCCCCGGGAACCCACACCCCCGCCGGGCGCCATGCCGCCCTCTCCGGGGGGAAGCCGGTAGCTTACTCGGACTGGAGCGACCCGGGCCGGAACCAGAGTTTCACGTCATATCCGGGCAGCGTCATACCACCGCCTGCGCACACGCGGTTCGCGCATCCCGCCAGTTACCCGCCGTGGGAGGGCGGGCAGGCCGTGGGCACCGGGCAACAGTTCGCTCCGGGGTACGGGGTACAAGGTAAATATAATAATCACATCATAATATAATCATAGATGTTCCTAAATTAAGCTGATCTAGTGGGAGAAATTAGAAATCAAATTGAGAAATTGAAATACGATTTTGGGAGAAGTTAAGCCAAAATTTTCTATTCATATTTTATTTTGAAGTCAAGTCGAATCAAGTCAACAATTTACCATTTAGAATTTACATTGAATAACATTTTCCGGGTGCTAATAGAGTCGTTATATTTAACACGTGTTAATTGTGTTGCTAGGTTACGGGCAGCCAAACAGTGCCTACCCTTACATGCGGCCATCACGGACCGGCCCAGGGCTGGTAGAGGTTCCTCATGTCAAACATGAAGAGGTGAATACTACTCCCACGCTACAGGAAATGGACGCGGAGAGGACGATCAGGCGCGCGCGCAGAAACCGGACGTGCTTCAGCAGGCAGCAGGTACGAGCATGCGCACTAAATATTATACATTTATTTTCCAAGTATGAGCACACCAATTATGCATTCAAGTGCAATTCAGCTGGTCTTATAACTTGCCCTTAGCATATTCAATAGATGCTTAGAATGTATTTGATATATGTAAGGAACGAAATGATAACGTACCCTAAATTCCGCATCGTATTCTGGTACTTTTGATAGTTCGAGACTACTTGAGCACTGGATATAGTGCCACATTTAAGAAAACAACCCTACAATAACAAATGTGCAAAGTTATTGATATAATAATGTCAGCAAGATCTACACCATTTCGTGCATGAAACTTATAAGAAAAGAACCAGCCGTAAACTTTGATTCCTTTTTGGATAGGTTGACGGCTGTCCTTTTACATGTATTTATATAATGTTTTTCTTGCTCACAGATGGAGCGACTGGAGGAGGTTTTCGCTGAACACAGATACCCGGATGTTTATCGCCGGGAAGAAATCGCCCATGAACTCGATCTCAAGGAAGAAGTCGTCAGGGTAAGATATCAATTAAAATAATTATCAATCAGTAAACGCCGCCCTTCCAGCTTCTGTATACTGAGGAATAAATAATCAATACATTTTTATGGTGCAATAGTATTTGTCAAAAACATGTTCTATCTGGTACTTTAATGGATTTTCTTTTACCCTGGGTCTATATGCAGCTTTAACATCTGGTATGTTATCTAATTATACTTTTAAATATTTCAGGTTTGGTTTAAAAACCGTCGCGCGAAGGTGAAACGAGACGCTAAAGAGGGACGAGCTGGATCCGCACAACCCGCATTCGGGTCAGGTCAAAGTTCATCTGGCTCCACCACCTCAGTGTCGCCCTCTCACGGCCAGCAGTCGAACTTCCCCGTGGGTTTGTACTCCCCGAGTCTGCCGGCTCCCTCCTCCGCCTACCGCCCCCTGCTGATCAAACCCGAGGACAGCGCGCCCCAGTCGGCCCGCCCCTTCTACCCCACCCCCTACAGCCTCTCCAACATGCCGCATGACGCGCGCCCTCTACCGGAGCACGCCGACACCACACACAAGTATGATGACGTCACGGGCGCCCCTGGTGTCGAGATGAGGAAGGAGAAGGGAGGTTACGGAGGAGGGATAGACCCGCTGGGAGCTAACGATTCAGATGATACACTCGAGGATATGGACAAGATGGACGATGATGATCACGTAGGGGACTTACAGCATGACGTCAGAGAGTGACACGTGATCAACCATTTAATCAAAAATCATCCGAGCAGCTTTTTATAAATTGTCGAAAGTTAAATATTGATTCTTATTGATTTAGATTAAACAATGCAGCCGTCATGCATATATTAGCCGTCGAAGATTAAACTATACCAAACAATCTTACACTGACGATTAAAGCAGCCTCTCTAAATTGTAAGAGAGTAACATATAGAGGATTACTAATCATAATGTAAATGGTTGCAGCATCTCTAATGACTTGTATGTTCAAAGGGTTAAATATAATCAGTTATTTATTGATATTGTTATTGAGGAAGGCGCCGCTTATTTTTAACATTATGTTGACGGTTTATTTGACAATTTATCGCCTTAGTAATTGCATTCCATTATTGATGTTTTAATTTAGGAAGTATTGTTGATCGCTAATCAAGGCAGATGGTCCTGTAGAGAAAGTGTACATTATACCTACAAGCAAAATGTGATACTTTAGTGGTTTTGACATATTACAATAGGTTTGCAATCTGATGTATGTGACAAACTAATATGAAATAATAAAAACATATATATATAATATATATCATCTTGGAATATGATTGATATGAATGCTCATTTCCGAACATAATTTTGCTCAGAAGACAATTCAACTCACTCTAATGGAAGTAGCTTCAACTCAAATAGTAAGTTAGTATGAGGTATTAACAATCATACTGAATTATTGTGCCAGTATAAAAACTTATTCTGTTCGTAACCTGGTAAATGTTATAATCTGTGAATACATTACCGATAGATAAGTAATTTAGCTGCGTTTATGACTGGTACAATTGAATCGTTATTACATAGGCCTATCCGCATGCACAGCCAGTGTCCCAGTAAGAAATTGCAATAGTTGCAATTTTAAAACAATGTTTGTAGTTAAAGATGCGAAGTAAAGACCACGCAGGGATTATAATCCTGCGCTTCAGTATTTAAAAATGTGCAATACATTGTTTCAAACTTGTCGTGGTTTATTTCTGTGTGAATATTTGTTATCTTCATCAAACCAGTCAACCGAGGAGTGATACACGCCTTATTACTTGCGTAACAAACATTACTGTTAAACATGCCAATGAATGTTACTAGCAGATGAAGATTACATCCCTCGTAGACATTTCTAGAAAATATCGTCAGTATTTTCTGTGAGAACACACAAGTTCCTTCCTGGTATAACACTTTTCATACAACGGTTTAAACTTTACTATACTATACTACTACACAGAGAAAGTAGTGGTGCAGCAGTAGTAACTGTGATGATTATCCCTCAAGTAGTTGAACATTGTACAATCAGGTAGTGTCAAGTTGTGGCAAATTAGTCTTTAACCGTCGTCGTTTTTCGTCTCATCATACATGCTTTACATGTATAACGACTCTCGTGGTGTTTACAGCTGATTAGATGATCAATTATCTCATTATACGAGAGACGATTAGCGACTATAATTGACCATACTTTTCTTCATCAGGTGCTATCATTATTAGTCATTATACAAACGTTTCATGACACGATTGTTTAATCGACTGATAAGGCTCTTCCTTGTGACATCAGTTGAATGATAGATCAGCTACTGGCGGGCATGCCAAATACACTAATACTGTGGACACATCTATTCCTACCTCATGTATATATGGCTTAATTTCATTCCTCTTGCGAAAGAGACACTTTCGAGATAAAAGCTAACGCTGTTTATTAAGCTGACTAACAAATGGTTATCTGTAGGTTGTGTACACGTACACGGCGCCTCCATCTTGTCTGTCAATAATTATAAAAGAGGTGGCGCAGTATTTAACTTGTAGCTTGGCAGAGTGAAAGCCATTTATCACGATGATGAAAACCATAACTTTCCTAATCTTTTCCATGAACTCATAAATATTTCCCAGCTTTATCAGATCGTTGATAATATTAATACGTGCATGCGCGGGATTAATTATTATTGCCAATACTCAGCTTCATCTGTAATCTTTAACGTTTAGAATTATGTATGAAATTGCAGTAATTATGTCTGGCAGTTAGCCATGAATATGGGTATTGCCTGAAGTTAGCCACTGATGTAAAATACCAGTCATTCTCCACGGTTTCCTTGGACAATACAGCGTTAGTCCATACCCTGTGTTATAAAGATGGCATGCAACTCAGAATTATCCGAAACAAATTATTACCGAAATGTGGACGAGCGATTCAGCGAGGTTAGTAAAATAGCAGAACGGAATGTGTCTGCTGTTAGATAACAGTCTGTAAAAGAAATCCAGGTCGGACTTATCGGATCAGAAGATGACACAGTATATGCGGGGATGGATGACATTTATTCTTACTCAGTGACATCTAGGTCCAGGGTAATACTGTCTGATGCACCTACCAGACCCAGTGCTGCACCAAGGAAATGTGATGAGATGATAGATATGACCATGGTATGTGCAAACACAAGTGATGTAGCAAAAGGGAAACATGAGGATGAACACGTTTATCAGAGGAATACCACAGATGATAACAGACTAGTTTCCAACATCAAAACTGTCATGAAATATGTAGCACTGGTTTATTGATTACATTGATAGCATCTGCCTTCTTTACGATTGGCTTCACTCTCAAGTGTAATCAAACAGGTCAAATATATCGTATTATTCCATAGAATATAGTGCTTAGAGAAAAATTGGTGATTGTTCGAAACTACTATTGCGAATAGTCTGATCATAATCTAATTTTGTTTGCCTATTATTTGCTTTAGATACAACTGAAAAGTTTGTTTCAGCTGTTGAAGAGCTGATCGTCGATACAACTGTTTCGAAAAGATCTACTTCACAATCAACCCCTGATGCAAAGATAGCAAACACATCAGGTAGGTTGAATGTATTTATTATCCGATGGACTATAATATTTACGGGTGCATATGTGAATGTTTGTACCTAACATTTATATGTTTACATTCCACAACATGATAAATGGCCTTGTGCTAGTCCAAACTAAGCACAGGCTGTTTATATTATAAACATGCATAAATTTATGTACATGTATAATACTATTTTAACAATCTTGAGTACAACTCATGGCTTATGAAACCCGTTTATATAAATGTATGAGTATATACAAAACCCAGTGTAGATGTACTTGTCTAAAATAAGCCCAGTGTAGTTGTAGTCCAGATTAAATACAGATCTATGCTCAGGCCAGGTGCGTCCATGCGTCTGAGTTCTGGGAGAAGAGATACTGCTGGGGTCCGAAATAGTCCCAGATTGAATTTTTCGGCCCACATACCTTGGTAAGCTATTTCCTGGTCCTTTACCTGTGCTAACTTGGCTGTTAGTGCTGCTGACCGTCGGAGGGAGTGAAGTGTGAAGCTCTTATGTGTTGAAGCCCAGGTTGGTCAAACCCTTCAAAGTTCAGCGTGGGCGGATGGTGTGAGCCTGTGAACACGAGTAGTGGTGTTTCCTGAGGTAGAGCGTCTCCTAGATACGCAATGTTATCCACAAATGCCGTAACTGGACATAGCGGCAAGTTTGGTATAGCGTTCAGTTGAAACATGATGGGGTCATTTCCGCTTCTGGTCTTTGTTTCTTTACGTAAAAACTTTAGCATGAGGTTTTCCGGATCTAGTATGACGTCACCGAACGTAATTGCCTTGTTGGAATGTTTTGCATTGGCGGATCTTCTTGCCAGGTTTGATTGACGGATAAAGGAGATGAACGCTAAAACAATGCTGAAGTTGAGAGCCGGCCAGTACTCATACTGTTTTAGGTTCGCCAGAAATCTGATGAGTTGGCTGGATGACAGCAGTTGTTTCTTCTCGAGCAGTTTTTCCAGCACTCTGCTGATACCTCTCATCAGCGTGAAGAATAGGTAGTCCTTTTCCGCATGCAGCGTCACTCCTGCTGCCTGATGATGGTGGCGCACCACATTCAAGTGTTGTAAAATGGTGTTGTGCTTGAGCCTGTCTTGATGGAGGATGACCACAATAAATCATCGGCCGTGGGTTGGATAGGGATAAAATCAAGGAGTTCCGCTTTCCTGAGGTACCACTTCCAGACGGATGCTCTGTTCCCAAACATACCATCAGTGTACGCATTATTTCTTTAATGATGTCAGTTTTCAGTTTCAATTTCAGGGGTGTTTTGGTCGTCTTCGTTTGGGCTGTATGAAAAGTGGTAGAAAACATATGTCAAGGTAAATATTGATATTATGTGATTGTGATTTCACCCTAAGTTTTTCCCCCCTACAGTGACTATTGGCAGTTTTCCCTTAAAACTCATTCGTACTCTAAAGTTCTGACTCCCCTCTGTGGGTTTGTCTCAAAGAACTCATACTAGCCAATTCACCTATACTTCAGGTGGTGCCTGTGACGGCTGGTGATTTGTAGATTAAATTGATGTAACATGGCTTAAATATTATGAGTTATTTAAGTCGCCGTTTTTGATGCACGATAGTAGTTGGTGGAGATGCGCGCGTCTGAGGAGCGCCTATCGTGTTGACTAGTTAGGAATATTTCACTGTTTGTTTAATGATTGTAATACAGAAGTAGGTTTCGTGATTGTGTAAATGTAGTGGTTACCTTTCTATATGATGATATGCTATTTGTAACGATAACATCTTAACAAGAAATGTTATGAGGATTGTAAATTACGGGAATAATCGAAAGTTGTAGGATTCGCAAAAGGTATTGTCACAAATGATGTTTAACTAGCTACATTTCGACGCTATTAGAATATGAATATATGTATATTTACCCGAGTTATAGCTGAAAACGTTAGTATAAGTCTAAGTCTTGTATTTTCGCTCTTTTCAGTTTTACGTAATTTCTACGAATAAACCCATTTCAAGGAACAAATGATCAGGGAAAGTTTATTTCGTCTTCATCGAATAGAGATATGTACAGTTTAGAACGACGTAACTTAAACAATAGAGATAACTGATTATTTGAAAGCGAGAATTCGTGCAGTAAAACTTCGAATCGGCTAAGGCTGCCCGGTATCCCACCCAATCAACATGTGGTCGACTACTGAAACCAACCAGAAAACTACAAGAGCCATTAAAAGACCAAGTGCAGCATGAATACAACGAATTGGTTGGTGACTTGATGAGAAAGAGTCAAATCCCGAAACAAGAGCTGTGGAGTAGACGTGATTCGTATATTGTTGAAGAAATATACACAGAATGGATGCGCATCTATGAAGAAATGTTGGATGCTGAAAGAGAAGTAGAGAGATTCTTGCCCGAGGAAGAATCAGATGCTCACTGTGCTGCCTTCTCAATGGACTTGAGACACTTTAGGCAGATCCAAGACGAAGCTGAACGATTCCTCCGGCAGGTTCCTGACGATGAACCGGGGTCCGAGTTGTCCCTCCATGATGCCCGGGAGAATGAAGCTGAGACGATAAGGCCAAGAATAGCCGCTATAGAGAAAGACATCGGTAATGCCACAGCAAGGATGGAACAAACAAGAATGCAGGAATCTCAGTTTAGAGCGAAGATAGATCAGAAGAAATTGATAGAGAAAAACTTTGTCTCTACGCCAAGAAGAGATTACCCGGGTTTCCCCGAAACTCCCGGATATGCATACAAACCAGACATCCCGAAGATTCCTCGTGTAGACGACCCCTTGGCATACCGAGGTCAGTTCTATCACCACATGACTAGCCAAATCCAGCCTCAGAGCTTTGTAGAGGATCCGACCGGTTACACCAACCCATATAGGAGAGCGATGCCGGATTATAGAATTCCTCGTCAGGGGAATAGAGGAGATCAGGACACTCGTTACGAAGAGGATTTAAGCTACAGGACAGGTGTACCAGTCCCGAATTTGTATCATTATGATGAGAGACTTGATCAAGTCCCCATAACTCCCTACCGTGTTCCCCGAGTTCCCGTGCTCCCAGCTGCAGTTCCTCTCCTCGACAACCTGGAAAGAGGAAGATTACCGAATCAAGACAGAGAATTCAGAACAGCACCCCCCCGGGAACCCACCTGACCCCACCCTGTCCATACTGGATAGATTAGAGAGTATTCTTCAGGACAAGAAAGAGCATCGCTTACCGAGTATTGAACCAGAGAAATTCTCCGGAGACATAATGAAATTTCCCTCGTGGATGGCTTCATTTGAAGTGCTGATAGAGCGCAAGTTTAGGTCTTCGGGAGAGCGAATGTTTTACTTGCAAAAGTACACCACTGGAGAAGCGCAAGATTTGCTAACAGGCTTTGAAGATTTCCAGTCAGATGATACTTACCTGAACGCCAAGATGCTGATGATCAACCGGTACGGCGATAAGCTGCGTATTTCCGAGACCTATAAGCAAAAGTTAAATGATTGGCCAATCTTGAAGGCTGGAGACCATGCTGGATTACAGAAGTATTCCGACTTTCTCTGGAAGTGTTTTAAGGCCATGGAAACGATCAGCTACCTTAGTTCGCTGAACTCACCTGAAGAAAATCGAAGAATGGTGAAGAAGATGCCCTTCTACGTTATTGATCGATGGCAGAGAGTAATTGATGTATGGGTGTACGACCAACCAGCTGACTACACTCAGCTGGCCCTCACCGAAACAAGACCATACCCACCGTTCCTCGAGTTCTGTAAGTTCATCTCAAACAAAGCACATGTTGCCAACGGGCCCTGCAGTTTGTCAGGAGGAACATCGTCAGCAACCGCCTCTGAGAAATGACATATCAAAGAAAAAACGTTAGAAAAACGACGAGTTTGGCCACGAAATCAGAAGACACAGATGAACAGAAAACCGAAACCAAACCGCAAGCTCACGCAGCTCCACCTCAACGCAAAGAAAATAAGTCACAACCGAAAGAAGACCAACTCTCAACAAAGGAAGATATACAGCCGAGATGTTGGTTTTGTGACAAAGATCATTGGATTAGTGCATGCGAAGATTTCCTCACTAGTCCCTTTGAAGACAAGAAAACCTTTGCTATGAGCAAGGGTTTATGTTTTGGTTGTTTGCGAAGAGGTCATACTTTTAAAACCTGCCGAATTAGACGACCGGAGTTGATGCGGGACCCGAATCGAGTCAAGCCAGACAAGACCAGCGATGGTAGGAAAAGCAATCCCGCTCCTGATAAAGCCACAAACATGTCTACCAGATTGGCTAGAGCAGATGACTATTGTTCATCTATCCAACATGTATGGGTCAGCTCCGTGGAGTCTCCAGATGACGAAGTATTAACATACGTAGTCGTCGACTCACAATCCGACAGTCACTTCCTGACTCCCTCCCTCGCTGAAAAGTTGAAAATGAAAAGTACAGATGTCAGCATATGCTTGGTTACCATGGGAACAACTGTGGTTGTACCCAGCAGCATAGTTAAAGGAACGCTGGTACGAGGCTGGAACCAAACAGAAAGAGTAGAGATATCGGAGTGTTACACGCGAGATATTATTCCAGCTAACAAGGCCACAATACCTTCCCCAGAAGATGTGCGAAAATGGAGCCACTTGTCTGCTGTCGCCGATGAGTTGAAGGAGGTGAGCGACGATGTACAGATAGAGCTGATGATCGGATTCAAGTGCAGTGACGTTTTCATACAGGAGGAAAGAGTTTTCGGTAACGCCAACGAACCTTTTGGGTATAAATCCGCGCTCAGATGGTCAGTCATGGGAAGGTTGAATGAGAAAAAATATGAATCCGCTGACCACTTATGCTTTATCACATCGTCCAAAGAAATGAACCACGAGCAGATTTAGAAGGTTTTTCGACATGGGATTTGAGACATACCGCAAGGAAGAAACTATGTCACAGGATGACAAACGTTTCTTACAGTTGATGAAAGAATCTATTATCCAACGACCTGCCGGCCACATGCAAACAGATTTACCTTTGAAGAATCCTGACCCGAACCTGCCGTGTAACCGCATAGTTGCTGAAAAAATATTAAAATCATTGAAGCGAAAGTTATCAGCAGACAAAGAATATTCGATGCAGTACACCGCGTTTATCAATAATATGATGGAAAAAGGTCAGGCAGAGCTAGTTGGCGATGAAGACCCGATGATAGATGGCTTAGTGGTGTACCTGCCGAACATGGGAGTTTACCACCCCCTGAAGCCAAGGAAGTTACGAGTAGTATTCGACGCAAGTGCGAAGTTTTTGTCGGTCAGCCTAAACGAGTGTTTGTTGAGCGGTCCCGATCTCACGAATTCGCTGAGTTATGTTGAGGTTCAGATGCGAAAAGATAGCTCTCACCTGTGACCTGGAAGGAATGTTCCACCAGGTGTTCGTGTCGCCTGGATTTCGAGATCTCCTACGCTTCTTATTGTTCAGAGGAGGCAACCCTGGCGCTGAAATTGAAGAGTATCGAGTTACAGTAAACCTGTTCGGGGCTTCGTCCTCGCCCGGTTGTTGTAACTATTCGTTGCAGGAAGTGGCCAGACGATTTGAAGAGGAGTACGGAGCACTGACGGCAGCCTTCATACATTTTTATGTAGACGACGGGATTATTTCCGTGAAGAGTGTGGAAGAAGCCGTGGACCTGATTTTCTCCAGTAACAGCTTATGTAGAGAGGGTGGTTTCCATCTGCATAAGTACACCAGTAACTCCCAGGCGGTACTTGACCAGATTCCCGATAACCTGAAGTCAGAAGAGGCGAAAACGCTGCGATTAGATGAGGGAAGTGTACCTGCTGAGATGATGTTGGGTGTGGGCTGGAACAGGCTGAAAGATTGCTTTGTGTTTCTGCTCAAGATGAAAATGGATGCTGCAACTAGAAGGGGGATGCTATCGTCCTTAAGCTCCATTTATGATCCCCTCGGTTTCTTAGGTCCGGTGATACTGGTTGGAAGAATTATTCTCAGAGACGTCTGTATGAAGAAATTTGACTGGGACGAGGAAGTTGGTGAAGAGATACAGCAAGCATGGAGACGTTGGTACGACCAGCTGCAGAGTTTAAACCACTTGGAGATTCCTAGATGTCTAAAGAAGAATATCAGAAAAGAAAACTCAATACAGATTCACGTTTTTTGTGACGCTAGTACCGTAGGTTACGGTGCTTGTGGATGCGTACGTTTGACAGATGAAGGAGGCGAGGTCGAGACCAACTTGGTGTTATCAAAGTCACGTGTGGGACCAGCAAAATCTGTAACTATACCTCGTCTTGAGCTTCAGGCCGCAGTTCTGGCTGTAAAGGTCGGAGGAATATTACAAGAAGAACTACCGTACTCAGATCCAGAGATGTTTTACTGGTCAGATAGCCAAGTTGCATTAGGTTACATACGCAATTCCGAGAAAAGATTTCACGTTTATGTAAGTAACCAAGTTGCAAGCATTCGTGAAATGTCGAACGTGAACGAGTGGCACTACATAGAAACTGAGGAAAACCCTGCCGATATTGTTATTAGAGGCGCTACGGTGGAAACATTGATCGAAGACAAGAAATGGTGGAAAGGTCCTCAGATGATAAGAGAAGAGAATATCGAAATACCGGAAGATAGAAACGTACCTTTAAGTGACGAAGATCCAGAAGTAAAGTTAGAAAGAGTCTGCCTCAGCACCGCGTTGAAGGAGGATGGTCTACTCGATGGATTAACTCAGCTGTCCACCTGGAAACAGATGAAGAAAAGCGTAGCTATCTGGTTACGATTAATGAAGTTGCTGAAGTTAAAGAAAGAGAAAAGAAATGAAAACAATTTAAACAAAAGACCCATCTCAGCCGCCGAGCTACGAGCAGCAGAAAGAATAATCCTGATAAACGTGCAGAAGAGAAAATTCGCTGAAGTATAGGCTATATTAGATGACAGCAAGAAATATCCAGTTACCAGAAGTGAAATAACGAAAAGGAAAGCTGCAATGCGAAAGTACACCAACCTTTACAAGTTGGATACTTACCTGGATGACTCCGGCCTGCTAAGAGTCGGCGGAAGGATTAAGAGAGCTAGCATGAGCCATGAGATGAAACATCCTATATTGCTGCCCATAAATGATTATATCGCCACTAAAGTAATTCAACACTTCCATGGTCAGAACGCGGCCCCGGGCCGCTCCCCCCGCACAGCTTACCCCGGGCCGCTTCCTCACACACAGCTTACCCCGGGCCACTCCCTCACATACAGCTTACCCCGGCCCACTCCCCCCGCACAGCTTACCCCGTGCCGCTCCCTCACACACATCTTACCCCGGGCCGCTCCCACACACACAGCTTACCCCGGGCCGCTCCCTCACACACAGCTTACCCCGGGCCGCTCCCTCACACACAGCTAACCCCGGCCCGCTCCCCCCGCACAGCTTACCCCGGGCCGCTCCCTCACACACAGCTTACCCCGGGCCGCTCCCTCACACACAGCTAACCTGGGCTGCTCCCCCCGCACAGCATACCCCGGGCCGCTCCCACACACACAGCTGACCCCGGGCCGCTCTCACACACTCAGCTAATCCCGGGCCGCTCCCGCTGCAAGCTTACCCCGGGCTGCTCTCACACACTCAGCTAACCCCGGGCCGCTCCCCCCGCACAGCTTATCCCGGGCCGCTCTCACACACTCAGCTAACCCCGGGACGCTCACGCACACAGCTTACCCCGGGCCGCTCCCTCACACACTCAGCTTACCCCGGGCCGCTCCCCCCGCACAGCATACCCCGGGCCGCTCCCTAACACATAGCTAACCCCGGCCCGCTCCCCCGCACACAGCTAACCCCGGGCTGCTCTCACACACAGAACCATCCCCGGGCCGATCTCACACACTCAGCTAACCTCGGGCCGCTCCCCCCGCAAGCTTACCCCGGGCCGCTCTCACACACTCAGCTAACCCCGGGCCGCTCCCCCAGCACAGCTTGCCGCCGATCTCCCCCCGTCTCCCAAACGTGCCGCCGATCTCCCCCGTCTCCCAAACTTGCCGCCGATCTCCCCCCGTCTCCCAGGCTTACCGCTGAATTTTACTAGAGTTGATAGTGCTCTGTGCATTGATGCGTGGCCGAGGTACACTGCACGGTAGTCGCACCACTGATGCAGAACTACCTGTGCATGTACTGCTATCATGTGGGAGATATGGAATCTATTCCCGCGCTCACACATGGAGTGCCGGGATAGATTGCGGAGCATAATTTGTGATAATTCGCCAGGTCTCCAACTGAGAGCACTGCCGATTTACCTATTCGGAGCCCCAACACCATCTACTCCAAGATCTGGATTAATCTCCAGATATTTTGGTGCAGTGCAGAGTCGAAGAAGCGCCACTGTTCTCACGATCTGGGATGGACGTCTTCGGACCTTTCGAAGTGAAAGTGGGCAGATCCCTGAAAAGAGATGGATATGTATTTTCGTATGTATGGCTATGTGAGGAATACATGTCGAGGTTCTACACTACATGGATACAAGCAGCTTCATAAGCGCTTTTCGAAGGTTCGAGGCTAGAAGAGGTGCAGTTAAAGAGTTATACAGCGACAGAGGTTCTAATTATATAGGGAGCAAGAACGAGATGAATAACGCAAGAAAAGAAATGTCAGTGGATGAAGTTTCAAGAAAGCTGGCTGAGAACGACTGCGAGTTTGTCCAGTTCAACTTCAATTATCCCAAGAGTAGCCACTGGGAAAGGATGATCCGGACTGTAAGAGGAGTGATGGCGAGGCTATTGTCACAGCATGGTGGACAACTCGACGATAAATTGCTGCTTACCTTAATGGCTGAGGCAGAATCAATCGTGAACAGCCGGCCAATCACTTATGCGAGCATGAGTGACGCCAATGATGTGGAACCACTGACACCCATGCAGTTACTGACCTTGAAAAGTCAGGTCGTCTTACCCCCACCTGGTGTGTTTGTACGTGAAGACCTTTACTGCTCGAGAAGATGGAGGCGAGTCCAGTACTTGGCCAACTTGTTTTGGTCCCAGTGGTCAAGGGACTTCGTACCCACGTTACAGGAGAGAAGAAAATGGGTAGATGCAAAAGAAAACGTCCAAGTAGAAGATATCGTACTGATTGCAGATGCTAACCAGAAGAGGAACAAGTGGCTGATGGGACGTGTGATTACTGTCGCGGCTGGGGAAGACGAGCTTGTTAGAAAAGCTATGATAAAGACCGCCACAGGAGAGCTGGAAAGGCCCGTCCACAGCATTATAAGTTGGTGTTTCTATACCGCCCTACAGATGATTAGGATGCAAAGATCCTGATGAGGGGAGTGTGACGGCCGGTGATTTGTAGATTAAATTGATGTAACATGGCTTAAATATTACAAGTTGTTTAAGTCGCCGTTTGTGACACAATAGTAGTTGGTGGAGATGCACGCATCTGAGGAGCGCCTATCGTGTTAACTAGTTAGGAATATTTCACTGTTTGTTTAATGATTGTAATACGGAAGTAGGTTTCGTGATTGTGTAAATGTAGTGGTTACCTTTCTATATGATGATATGCTATTTGTAACGATAACATCTTAACGAGAAATGTTACAAGGATTGTAAATTACTGGAATAATAGAAAGTTGTAGGATTCGCAAAAGGCATTGTCACAAACGATGTTAAACTAGCTACATTTCGACGCTATTAGGATATGAATATATGTATATTTACCCGAGTTATAGCTGAAAACATTAGAGTATAATTCTAAGTCTTGTATTTTCGCTCTTTTCAGTTTTACACAATTTCTACGAATAAACCCATTTCAAGGAACAAATGATCAGCGAAAGTTTATTTCGTCTTCATCGAATAGAGATACGTACAGTTTAGAACGAAGTAACTTAAACAATAGAGATAACTGATTATTTGAAAGCGAGAATTCGTACAGTGCCTTGAGTGCGTGATCATGACAAAAAATAAAAATAAATGATGTGTCATCAGTACATGCATTTATACTAGTTGTGCATTAAATATTGTATGGGAAAACAAATTTACAATGTGATGTCCGGGTGATTGAACTGACTCCAAGTGAGGTTCTCTAAATTCATATCGTTTTCCTTCATCACCCTGATCATCTGCCTGTTGTCTTTTTGTGACTTCATGCCTCTGCTTAGGGCATCGGCTATTGCATTTTCCTTTGTAGAGATATTGGAAATAAACAGATTAATATCGTTTGTGGCCGCTACATACCACATTTCCCTCACCACTTGTTGGAGGTATGGTTCCTGGGCCTTCCCGCTCTGGATTGATGCTATGGTCGTACTGTTG
Source organism: Armandia brevis (assembly GCA_035585475.1). Taxonomy (NCBI): domain Eukaryota; kingdom Metazoa; phylum Annelida; class Polychaeta; family Opheliidae; genus Armandia; species Armandia brevis. The sequence continues at coordinate 3,963 of JAXGGS010083206.1, read as the reverse complement.
TCGCACCTTAAGTGTAGGTTTGTACCCTGAAAGATATGTGTCCATTTCTTCAGTGCTACTAGGACCGCGTAAGCTTCCCGTTGGTTTATGGAGTTCGCTGCCTGTTGTATACCTGGGGGAATAGAAAAAGACAAGGCGCGCTTTCCTGTGAAAGCACCAGCCCCTTCCATGGATGTGTCTGTACAAAGCTTGTGATGCATCTCTGTCTCCTTAAGGATGTGCTTTCCTTTGAAAACTGGAAGAAATTTCAGAAACCACGCTAGATCTTGCACCTCTTGCGAAACAGGGGTGTGGCCGTGCTTTGCTGCCACTTTGACCGCATTGTAGACCCTGGAAGGAAAATGCCTTGCTCCTGATGTGCAAGTGCTGGCGTACTGAAGACGTCTGCTTAAAGGCTGCCACTCCAGGAGTGTGGCTGCTCAGGTGTTTTGCCATGCTCTTACTAGTGTAAGGGTGGCTTCGATCTTTTTCTGTGGGATAGAAAGGGTTTGAGATATCGAATCAAATTCTATGCCTATCCACATCATCTTTGTGCAGGGGAAACTCGTCTTGTGGTGTGAAAGTCTGACCCCCAGTTTTGGGTTGAGTTGTATTGCCAAATTTGGGAGTGCGGAATTTTTAATAAGTCATGGCGAATGTGTGTGGGCTGACCTGGGATCCAGATGACTCGCTGTTGTTGTGCGTGCTCGTAGTACACATGCTCGGCTTGTTTACAAAATTCGCGCCTTGTGATTGGATAAGACTGTTGCTGGGGATGCTGTGATGGCTTTGTTTTGCGAGACCACGCCCCTCCTTAATGAGTGACATAATCTGGTCCACAGAGGGGGTAATGAGGGGTGACGATGGTCGTAAATCTGACTGAGTAGTGTCAAAAATTGCAGCTGTTATCGCACATGCATGGTTAGTTCTACTTTCTATTCTACTGATGTTATCACATTCAACATTAGTTTTTGGGGATACTGGCGCCGGGATGTTTCCCCCACCTCTGCTCCCTGTCCTGAAAAAGCAATATTATTGTTATTCTCGTGCGGGTTTTGCGTGTTATCAAACAAAGTGTTAACCTTGGATGATGTCACCATCCTTTGTAGTGATTGCGGCCTGTCCACGTTTCTGATCCCTGCATCTGCAACATGACCCTGTGAGATATCAGATATGTGATTAATGATATTTTGGGCGTTTTTTTGGTTTTGATATTGGCCTTTTTCTTTGACACCGGTGCTGAAACGGGGGCGTGCCCCCGGCTGGACTCTGCCTTAAAGTCCCGCTGACATGTTATACTTGTTTACATGTAATGTACATTTTTTGTAATATCATGCGAAATTCCCCCATTTGTCCTTAAAATGGTCAGGGATTCATCGTTTTTCCTTTTAACGGTAATTAGATTTACGTTTGTACTTTCAACATTGATATCTGGGTAATTTGTACTTTCAAGGCCAGGCGAGAAGCCGTTCATACTTAAAATGTTAGAAGGAAAATGTACAACCTGATAGTTCAAGCCCTTCTTGTCATCTTCCTGGTTGTCAGCAGATCTGCGGGTGACAGGCTGCTCTAGTTTTTGGCCGGGCACTGCTCAGAGCCTGACCGGTGGTTCTCTTCTTTCCCCTTATGGTTGCAATCCATGCATACATGCAAAAGCATCTTCCCGTTCAAGTTGGGCACTCCTGATCTGGTACAGGTCCTGTTGTTCCAGGCGTAACACGCATGTTTTCGCATTTTCGGAGGTTGCTTGCTGCTGATTTTCCCTTTTCTGATACCTTGATCGTCATAGTCCTCTCCTGCGTCGCGTCCCCACTTCTTTACGACGATTTCGTTCTTCACCCTGTTTACGAGAGTGGTCACCTTCTCCACATCTGTAAACAGCCTGTTTTCCGCCTGGATCGCAACTCTCCGGAAGATGTCCCTAGCCATCCGCCATGTACCATTGACACATTCCGTTAGGATTGCATGATAGAGTTTGTTGATGGCAATGAAATCCTCTATGGTTCTGGCACAATCATTTGCCCAGGCCGCAAAACCGACTAGGAATTCGGCTTGGGTCATATTATCAAACTTAATTGACCTACCGTCACGCCAGACGTAGAAATGTGGCATCTTCAAGTCATATTCCACTTGTGAAGATCCAGTTCTGTCCATAGCGGATTTTTTCTTTCTGTATCGGGATTGGTCATAGTCTTCATGCTCCGTCTCGTAATTACTTTCTCTCTCGGAACATGCTGGTCTTCTACGCTGACTGTGACTGCGTTCCCTGAAACCGTCTTCTTTTTCTTTATCTGCTCTACCCCATCTGTCTACGGCTTTCATGTTACGTTCTGCTCTTACCCTGCGATCCCTGCCCCTTTCTTCGGCTTCGCGTTCACGGGTTGGTGACAGACTTCGACGGGAAGTTCCTGGTGTTTGCCTGTCGGTTTCTACGGTGATGAGCGTCTTTGCCGCCATGGCCAGCTCGGCTTCCAGTCTCATTTGCTCCCGGAGGGCTTTCATAGCCGCGTCCAGTACCTCTTGGCTCATTAGTGGGGCTCCGGAATCGGCACGGTTTTTCTGTGCTTCTGCATCTTTTTTCCCTTGTTCTATCTGCTTCGAAATCTGCTTCTGTTTCTTGCTCTCTTTATGTTTCGATACAAGCTTGCAATTCCTGTTGATCGGGCCTAAATGCTTTGAATCGCAGGCATTGCAGTCGCGTGGTTGTGGTGTGCTTTTCTTACCCATTCTGAGTTATGCTTCGCTTTTATCAACTATTTGTTCTGCTAGGATTTTTTTTAGTATAATTTGTTCTGCTGGGAAAAATTCAGCTTGGAGGTATTGTCCCAACATATTCCTCTGCTGGGGGGCATTGTTCAATACTTACATTCTGCTGGGATATATTGTTCAAAATGTTTATTCCGCAGGTGTATGGTATGATACTATTGTGCTTAATTGCTGATTGGATATTTATGCCATTTTATAAAACCTGATGACTTGAAGAGAGGTTTAGCTGAGTGTTGGCAATCCCTTGGTTCACATACATAAATGCTGATCATGCATTCCTCAGTAGTGATGATTGTGTTATCGGAAGGGGTTTATATACTGCATTCTAGTAGTTGATTAAAACCACTTGAAGTAACTTATTCAAATACTTGCTCGAAAAATTTTCGGCAGCAGGGTGCTTGTCTACTATACTTGAAGGCTGTATAACACGCCGATCATTTTCTTAAGTGATTTGCTATTATTTTGATATTTTCACTCATTTTATCGTTATATTCACTCATTTTATCGATATTTTCACACATTTGATCGATATTTTTACTTATTTTACACTTATTTTTACTTATTTTTCCTCATTTTTTCCTCAGTTTTCTCCTCATTTTTCCTCATTTTTCCTCATTTTCTCCTAATTTTTGCTCATTTTCTCCTCAGTTTTGCTCATTTTCTCCTCATTTTTGCTCATTATTTCGTCATTTTTCCTCATTATTTCGTCTTCTTCCCTCATTATTTGTTATTATTTCCTCATTATTTGTTATTATTTCCTCATTATAGCTCATTATTTGTTATTATGTCCTCATTATTCCTCATTATTTGTTATTATTTCCTCATTATTTCTCATTATTTCCTAATTATTCATCACTATTTCCTAATTATCCTTCACTATTTCCTAATTATCTTAAATAAACTACTAACATCATCAGAAAATGTTGCGAAACAGAATTCAGTTACCCAGTGTGTGCTAGAAAACAATACCAGGAACCAAAGAAATATAATGTATCAGCCAAAGAAGTTTTTAAAGTACAGGAGAAAATCACCTCATTTATGTGTAAAGAAAAGGTCAAGAAGAAATCCCCGGAACAGAAGGAAGAGCTGAAACAACTTGGATTCATCAGCAAGTATTTTAAGCCACAACCTACTCAAAGTGTCCGTACTAAATACAAATCCAAATGTGGATATGCTCCTTCTGTAACATCATTTCATAAGGAGGCTGCGGAATATCAT
>JAXGGS010083095.1:0-21202 GCA_035585475.1 Armandia brevis | reverse complement strand
GATATCTGGAGGGGTGAGCTCTTAGGGAATGGATGTGTCAGAGGATGACTTGCTGTGTAATGCATACCAGGGAGGGGGGGGGGTGTGTGTGTGTCGTAGATCGAGAGGTCTATGGGAATGGTTAAGTTAATTAACCCCTAGGACTATCGCCAACAGTTACTAGCAATACCCGCAGCGCGGGTAACAACAGCTAGTTAGATATACTTACACTGGAAAGAATATGTTCTTCATTCAATGTTTCTTCAGTTGCTTGTCCTGCTGTATTATCCCCCTGTAAATGAAAATAGGCGGCAGTAACGTTTAACCTGAGATGATGCCAAATAATACATAAACATGTTCATAATATTACGGACGCCACCCGAATGTTCGCCACGTATTTTGCACAAAGTGGGTCATTTACCGAAAATTAGACTTTCTGAGAAGATACTTCAGTTGATACTACCCAGGTAACACCGAACGTTCGCCAAAGTTCGTGGGGGGTTGGCCGAGGGTTGGAAGCAAACGGACCCTTAGAGAACCTTCAGCGAACGTTGGTTGAAGGTTGTGTTAGGGTCCGTCCAATACCAACCCTCAGCCAACGTTTTCTGAGGGTTGGTATCGAACGGACCCTGACACAACCTTCAACCAACGTTCGCTGAAGGTTATTTACAAATGTTTAACTAACCTTTGTTACCACCTTCTTTGAACGTTGAGTTAGGGTTATTTTTGAAAGTTATATCATTTTCAGAACGTTCTCTCAGGGTATTTTTATTTCTTTATTTAGAATATTTATAACCAGGGGTATGCTGCTTAGTATCAGTAAGTATGCTGCCAGGTTTAAAAGGTGCCTGTTACTGGGTAGTTGTTAGTTACAGTTATGTACCAGGAAATATAACTCCGGTAATTGCTGCGGTGATTGATAAATGTAGAAATGTGGCTTGATTGGGGGGAGGGGGGGATATTCACAAGAATTACTGTGTATGTGCGCCATTGTGCTTCGCTTGATCTATATCTACATGTAAATAGAGCTGAGGATTCCTGTAGAATGTTAGCTCCGCCCCCAGTATACCCCATCAAGTAAGTTGTGAGTTCGCGTCCCCATGTACACAATAAACATATGAATTGTCTTTGTACGATAAGCCATCACAGGAATTGAATATTGGATCGCAACTCGGCAAAAATAATCAAAAAATAGCCCCACTCTACAAATTATTTTTCGGTGAGCTTTTAAGTGTTTTCAAACCCTTGAATGAATGTTATAAACAAACGTTTGGAGAATGTTCTGTGGACGTCCGCCACAAACGTTAGTTTGAACGTTGGATCCGGGTTGGAAAAACCCGACATTTTGACGTCATATAACGTTCGTCACGAATGTTCTCCCAACCCAAAAGCAACGTCCACAACGTTCGCGTGCTACCTGGGTATAACATATATATCACTGGCAGACATTTTTGTTCAACCTCTAACATACCTTGGTTATTATAAGTAACACTATTGTTGTCGCTGCACTATACAGAAGCAGCAAGAAAAGCACTGCTTTAATCCCGTGACATGGTTCCCCTTCCTGCCTCTGAACATTATCATTCGTCAGATTTATATGGTCACTTTGGCCTGCAAGATATACAATCTTTCATCGAAAAATGATTCACAGTGATTCGTAATAATAAGGCCATATAAAATTAATAAGTTGTTTCTTAGGCCCCCCTTGCATTATTAAGGCTGAGACCCTCGCCCCTCTCATTTGATTAGGTATATCGCGAAAAAAAACTCCAAAAAATCCCCTGCCGCCCCTAATTCCATCGAAAAAAAACCAAAAACACCTGCCGCCCCTACCTTAAACTGATGAATAAAGAGAAATCTAGAAATTAAAAAGAAATATCCCCCAAACCGACTCTCACAAAAGAAACACCACTCAAATGTGCCTAAAACCCCTTAAAACGGGCCAAATATTTCAACAACAAAAAACACCTTCCACCCCCACTGATTCGCGGGCCCGCAGCAACCCCCCCGCCCCCTAAATTCCTGGTGAAAAGAATAACAAATATACCTGCTGCCCCCTTTTAAGGAGAAAAAAATTAAACTTGACCTGCCGCCGGCACTCTTCCTCTTAGGCAAATGAAAGCCGTAGAAACAGCTTATTTGTGGGGCCTAATTGTGTTTATATCCTCATAGCATAGTTTAGAATAAACTTGTCGTTTCAACCATTTTAAGTTTTATATGTTACTAGCCTTTCATTGTGAACGGAATTACTTTCAAGTTACTTCCCTTCCATCTATGTTGCAGTTCAACGGAGAATAAATATCTTCCAGCAGGTAGTCTGGACACAGGAAGTCTGCAAAGCGTTTCGTTTTCAGTTGTACCTTTGCATACCGCTTGTTTTGACCACACGGTTTTGTTAACATTCGATATTCCAATTATGGCATGCACTGTTTTTGTAGCAGCGGGTATTGATACAGAAATGACTAAATGCTCGCCTTTTTCAAGTGATAGCATCAGATCAGAAAAATTTTGAGGTGTAATAACAGGGTCCAGAAATGCTTTAACGTCGGGACATTCTGAAAGTCAAAATTAGACTGCATAAGATTAATAAAAAAAGTATCTCAGGCCGCCCGCATGGATCAGTCATCTCCCCACCCATTTTCTACTTGTGATTTTAAAAAATAAGGAAAATTACATGCCTCACAATTTTTTTTGATAAGAAAACCTATATAAATGGAAAATTACAAGAAGTAAAATATATTTTCGACGCACGGTCATTACCAAGAATTAGTTGAAATATGCTAAATTTGTACGAGTAGAATAGCTTGATAGACTCACTTTTGAAACTTGATAATATATTTACCTAAATGTTTATGAATAAGGTTCATGAAAATATTTTTCAATGTGACGTACACAGTGGGGAATACAAAAAGACCTGCTCGGACTAAAATAAGGTGAGGAATGATTTCTTAATTACATGTTGAGTTAATTTTTAATTTAGTTTAGTGGCTCTGAGTCTGCTCCAGTTATGATAATTGAAAAAGCACTATGTTATTTTCAATTACTATCAGGATCATTATTATCGTTGGCCACAAAAAAAGATCAATCTTGATAGTTTAGGGAAGTTCACCTTTGCTAGGATGTACTTGCAATCGCAGCTGATAATCTTCTGTTGTTCCGTTCGATGTATGTATCCATTCATAGGTTCCTGCTTCCTGTAGGGATATTGAGGGAAACATTAAATATCTCTCATAGCTCTGTAATGGACATTTTGACAAATGAATCCATTCTTCATTTTCATGTTTCAGCAGCAGTGTATAGGTTGGTGCTATTTTCGCTATATATGAGTTTCGTAAACTATACTCCTTGTCGTCAAAAAAGGGAAATTTGAGATTTACAGTGTCCCCCTCACACTCGTCTTGCGTGAAATCCATACGAACAGCTGTAATATAAAATATGCATCATTAGCCTTTGTCACCCAGGCTGAAAATAGTATTTGCAAACCTAAATTACCCCATCCCCACACTCTTCATGCCAAAAGTCCTTTTATTTGCTCTTGTCGTACCCTAATATAGTATGTTCCCTTTTATCGATAAATGCGTTGTTTCTAGCGTTTCAGAAGCTCAGTAAAATGTTCTATAGATAGGCTATATGATCTAAGTAAGTTTTTTCTAAGATGTCCCCGTATGTCCGAGAACCGTACATCAAAACTGATGAAGGAGGGTTTGAAACAGATGAGCAAGGAGTCCGATCCTGCAGCATAAATTAAGAATAAAAGTAAAACGCCACCCGCATCAACCAAACATCGAAAAAAAATGCGACCGCCCGCACCACCTCCAAGGTGAAAGTTGATTTTTTAAATTATTGCCCTTACCTGCGACGACAGTGAATATGCATATGCATAAACAGTGAGCGGTCCTTGTCGGAAGGAGGGTTCTGTACATGCTTACTTCCTCAACAGCAATTACAACCGTTTACCAGTTAGAACGAGGACTAATTCGTGGTTTGACAGTTGCGGAGGACACCATTAACCTAATTGGAAATTAAAAACTCTAGATTAATATGGTAGATGTGATGAGTTTAGGAGAAGCTAGAGTAAGATAAGGTATTATTAGTATGCTATTCAAGAGTATTCAACCGTTGGTGCATGGACTTAAATCCATTAAAGCCGGTGGTGTCCATTGTACTCATTGCCAGGGATCGGATGGATGCCAGGAAGAAATATATGTGAAAGCCAGTGTGTATGCACTGGCCAAGTAAAAGACAAGGTGCGCTCATATCAGTTAGTATTTAGTTGGATGTTAAAAGCCATATTGAGATAAGTAATTTTGAACAGCCATTAACTTAATTGTAATAAATTTAACAATGAAATTATAAAATATGAATTCAAGAGATTAAGTTGAGATAATGTTGTTGAACAATAAAGTTTATTGTCAATGTGTGTGATTATTGTTTAACATGTATGCATCTTTGTTCATGTCATATTAAGTTGTCCGGTGTTTGTCACGGCGTGGTTGCCGCTCCACAATGTGAGTGACGGTGCTTGCGGTCACACCTGAATGACCCACACCGGTCAGATGTTCCTCCCAGCGGATTAACGTAATTGGTCATATTTCATCTTATCTCTATCACATGATTCCCCGAACTAACCGCCAAATCTCTAACACCCTTATTCGAAATTTAAATTACCGTTAGTTAGCAAGAAGCCTCCGAACACTTTGCACATTGTATATTTTCTTCATTGAAGGCATTAATAAAGTATTCCGTAGAATATCTTGGACTTATTTAGCCTAGAATAACTTCAAAAATGTATGATGGTTCGCAGACAAGAAACTATTATAAGATGTCCGGCTGATGCCCATACTTAAGTAAGGACTAATCAGTCGTTTATCTTAGTGACCGGCGATTGTCAACCGAGTTTGCAACCAAAATAGGTTGAGTGTGCAATACGGGACGAGACATTGCCAAGTGAACAGAATGGCCGTGAACCGAGTATGCTGACCATGATAGCAAACTAGATCTTGGTAGGCAACACATTAAGCGTGGGTACGGGCTAGGTGTAAAGGTGGCGCGGCTCCTTACTTGCGGCACTCCATTGCATTATAATATGTACTGTGTACAATAAACGGAACCGGAGAGTTAACAATCATATTGAGTATTATTATGTGTGGCCATTCAACATTATCACTTGTTTTGCTGACACTATTGATGTCTATTGGGCCTTTCATTAAACATATTAAATAGCTAAGGCAGCATCAAAATGATTGATTTCTATTGATTTGAACGATGCCCGGTCTATCTATCTATTTGTATGATAGCGAAGGTTCTGAGCAATATATCCCTTGCTACTGGCCAAAATAAAAATAAAAATTTACTACTATATATATTTGTTCCAGCTGTAAAGGGGGAAACATTTTATATTCCATATTTCACCTGATTCATTATTTTCCCGTGATGCAATTATCTTTGTGTTACACAAGTCGTAGAAGTACATGATACAGAAAACACACTGCCTAAACACTTTATTTATGATGTCTGAATACACATGGCAGAAATTAGAGGTGGGTGCTTGCTAATTTTTATGGGCCGTATAATGCAAATATCAATGTCAATACCAGGGGGGGGGGGGTAGGTCATGGTGGCTGGTAATCCCCTCTCATCCCTTATGTATGATGTCTTAGGATATACAGGAGTGATATCGAAGGGACATTATTACCGAAGCGAAAAATTGCTGAATACATAGGGAACCATATACATGATTAAACAAATTAAAAGGCGGGGTCGAGAAATAAACAACATATCAGAACCTATGGATTATCCAGTCCCCTCCGTGGGGTCCTGTTTGTTATAGGAATAAAGTGAATATCTGACGATAAGATAAAAATAGATTTGTGCATGCGATGGGATTAAGGAAACTAACACAGTATCTCAATGTATTGAATAGCAAACCGTGCCTGAGTCTGAACGTTATTGATTCAAAATGAATGCCCATCTACTTATTTACATCGGCATTTTTGGAGGAGTTAGCGGTGAGTGTAAATTCAATTTTAGTGTGGCTTTCTATTCGGGGCAAAATACAATATCACGTGATGATATTTAATGCACACGATAAGAGGTCTATGCGAATTAAAGAAGTATACGTTATTCTTGCAGCGTTAGCCATGCAGAATTCACACGCCTCGGTTGGGGTTAACGCGACCATATATTGGGATATAAGCTTGATGAAACCTGGTTTGCCGATTGCGATCTTGGATGGAGAAAATGCACCAATGTTCAGACTTTCAGCCGGAAAAACGAAATCTTATGGTGTAAGAGAGAGATACCCAGCTGTTGGGGACGGTGTCTATCAGTTTGGGATACACATTGAAAATGTACGACCAGAAGATGCAGGTGTATTTAGCATAACTGGATTAGACTTGTCCAAAAACACTACTCTTATACAGAGCACTGAACTTATTGTTGATTGTAAGTTTATAATGGAAAGTTATAAACCTCATTTTTCATCGATGTCCCGGTTTACGGAGTTGCTTACAGTGTGGTTCAGTGTTTGATTTTCTCTTTATCAAAGGGTTCAAGACACAGACGTCTAGAGAAGGATTGATGTGGAGTGGAGAGATGACCGGGTACACTAGGTGAATACGATTACATTGAATCGATTATATTCAAATGGTCTTTACATTTTATCAAACATAAAACCGTCTCGTAGTGTATGCACATGTGTATTTTGTTCCACCAAAGATTGGTCATCCTTCCCTAAATTCGACAGCACTACATCGTACAAAAAGGGAGGCGATGGTAAAGTAATAATACGAATATTGCAGAGACATTATTGGTACTATGATCTATTCAACTCGCTATTATGAGTAATGTTTATTCATGACTTTTAAACAGTGAACAGAGAATCGCATCTTGCAATAGCACTATCAGCGGCACTGCTGGTAATATCGATGGGAATACTTTGCGGAATCATTGTATTCTTCGTCGAGAAAACCAAGTAGGGGAAACCAATAATTCATTGTACTTTATTGATATATACGTCTCGTTATCTCGTATTATTTTTTATAGTCAGTTTCTAATATTCTAATTAGCCGCATCGCTCGAGGAAGGACCAGCTTTCATTCACACCCGCAAATACCACAGCAATATTTGCAAACAGTCTTATAACTTAAAGGCACCTCGATTAAAGCGCTACAATATTTCCAACCGGCCGACAGATCCAATGGAAACAGGAAGCGAAAAACATGACGGAATTCGCAGTACAGTAAACACCTAATAAACATTCGGCATGTAATTATTATTGATAGAATGCTTTATGAGCACTGTTGTTAGCTCACAGTCATTTAGACTGGAATATTACTTATGATTATCCTGCATGATCGGTCTGTCAAACGTTGTAAAATCTATAAATATACACTCTATAATCGTGATCACACGACGTGAGAAGTCATTTGCTCATCCATTTATAATCTTTGGAACTATAAATACTAGTAATAGGACATCGAGGTACGGGGAAGTTAATTGATGGTCTTTTAATCGTGCGATGCATAAATTATAAGTCATTAACAGATATGGTAGTCTTTACAGATTGACGGGTCATCATAAATAACTGCAGTGCACGCAACTCGTTTTAGTACGTTGTCATACAAGTCAAGTTTCTGCGTACTATCCTTTAAGTATGATAACTACATTCAGTATTGCCGCTGATAATTTACGATCCGATTCCCTAAAGCTGTCATATTTATGTAGCAGGCGGAAAATATATTCACACAATCTTGGGTTGGCGTTATCAGGAGAGGGCTACGAGCTGGTCTTTGTATTTGCCAGTAAAGTACAAAATCTTGCGCCGTCATGGCGTCGAGGGCGGCGAGCATGCGCAAACGCTTATGTGAAGTCATAAGACATCCAAGTCACAAGACTGCGAATAGTCTCTTTACTGTTGATAACCGATTTTGCTGTTTCATGTCCTTCAAAACACCTTGCTTGACTCATGTGACACATAATCGTTGTATACATTTTAAAACATGTTATAGTCCGACTTAATCGCATTTAAACAGTGACACTGCTGCTCATGTTGATGAGATCCCTGTTTTCAAGCGGGCGATATAAACCGTGTGAAGGTGCTTAAATATAAGGATAAATCTTGCAGATATCAACTAAGAGCTAGGCGTGAGACCGAGTAATGACAAGAGCCCCATACAATTTAGCTTGTTTGAATATGTAATGATGTTTTATGAGCCCTTGTGATAGCGGTGAATCATACCAGAATGCACCGCGGCCGGCTTGGAGCACACAAGGTTTATATATAATCTAACGGGTCGTAAGAACGTTAACATGCGGCTAAAGTGATAGCAAAAGTACCTAGTATCAACAACATACTTCACAATATATACCACATTGGAAATATTAGCATGGAAATACCAGCATGGAATACACATGTTATGTTGACATGTTTTTCTTTAGAAAAACGCTTATGCAAAAATTCGTAGAAAGGTATTCAATACCGCCAGCAAAGCACCAAATATGATAAACTCCAGTACCTTTTACAGGAGAGGTTAGTTTACAACCAATGACGCCAAATTGGCCGTGTATTTTTATAAAAAACATGTCATTTGAAGCGATGCGCTTGCAGCGATGCACTCTATATATAGGCGTAATTGTATCCCTCCCGGATCAGTCCAGGTGCCGATTTGGGCTTTGTGTGTCAACCTGGGTTTATACGCGAGTGCATATGTTATTCCATAGACAAGATATTTTACGTCTGTGTATAGTTAAATCTCATCATTAATCATTAACCCTGACACTTTTGTATGGTATGTTTAAAAGAGTACTCCCTAACTAGTCACCGCCTCTAATCCGCCTGCACCTGATTAGAGAGTCAATGCACTATCGTGATCCGCCCTCACCATCGGTGCGGTGTGTATCCTGCAACTGGACAATACATCATTCCCGACTACCCCCTTCGATTGTCCCCTTAGGCCCACAATAACCGACCTTTGAGAACAGCAAGATTTGTACCCGACCTGCACATCACCACGTGTTCCCAGAGGTTGCTCCAATCTTTCGCTCGGCCAACCAACGAACTCAACGACAAAGCCTTGTCAGGCTTATAACACCCGAGCCCGTATACTCTCACAAAACAGCTAATTTATCAATAAAACATAAAACAACAAATTCTGCTAGGACTAGTACTGTATCGCACACGGCTGAGAATATATACATGGCGCTGGTAAAGAAATAGGGGAGCCGATAAAACACGTGCTCCGCGCGTTTTCGTCGATTTGCCGTATCTAAGGGGTAAATTTTAATGATTATATTTTTAACCCTTAGTAATAGGTATACATTGCCGAAGTTTGGTATAAGGCAAACTCGGAGGCATGGTAATGTAAAAAAATTCATATTTTATGGAACTATCATTGATAAACGCAACAATGTTTAGAACCTAGATTTCTAAGAAGCCGGTTACTCACATGCCATAGTATAGGGCAAAAATCCATCATTAAATAAACAATACTAATTTTATAGTGTTTGTATCGATTAATCAGTCGAATATGAGCTAAGGCGCGAGATTAATTAGCAGATTTACGTATGTATACACTTGCAGTTAAATAGCTAGCTCACACAAAGACGACTTCAGAACCAGCAGAAGCATAACGGTTAGCCATGTAACTAAGAGCGGGTGTGGTCAGCTGGGAGCACTAGCTGCGCACCTTATATCGGATATCTACGGTTTTACCATTCCATGTTAACATTGATATCGATTAATAGATAACCATTCAACAGAAACAATATGATATAAGAAAGCCAAGCATACATGTAATTAGACAGGTCAATTTTGGCTGCTTAGCTGTAGAACCTTGCTTAATCGTATGCGAGCGCGACACGGTATTTATTAACTTGAATGTAATCTAAACGACTGTTTTACAACTTATTCGGTTTTTTTTATTTGATTTGAAGAGATTTATTATCCTTTAAGGGATAAGTGACACTGTACCATTGTGTGTCACTTATCCGGGTTGATTTACGACATTCACTCTCATGTTCGAGATTAAACGATTTATAACATCAATATGACAACCAACTAAGTGAGTTTCTGACAACACTAAAATACCAACAACAGGCAAAGGGCCTTCACAAAGGCTATCAAGTTAGCGGAGCGCGACAAGTGTAATTAATCCCTCGCTCACGGTGTTTGCGCGTTTGCTGCACCTGGCGCACAGCGGGATTCCAGGCAGGCGCCCTGGATTATATTCTTAACGTTACTGTGCAGTGTTGAGCTGTCATACCACGAGATTAATAAATCTAGTATTTCCGTGCAGGAAATTACAGACATTATAAATAAAGGTGTAAATCAATACCCCCTATCTGATGGTTAGCCATTGGGCAGATATATATGACAGAGAGGTTGAGGGGAGGAGGGTGGGAAAATTACTTGAGTGGCATTGGGTAATATTAAATGACATTTAGAGTCAGAGACAATGTGAAATGGCGAGTGATATACATATTAATATGCTTACAAGATGGAGAATTGTTAACTCTTGATCTGCTTAACATTTACCGCACATGTCGGAGCTTACACGACTAATTGTTCGGTATTATCCTCGTAAACAATATAAATCGATCATAAACGCGCCTGTTTCTGATACCAACGCCTTTAATTCATCATGATTTATGATGTCGGGATACACATCGCCAAAAATTAATGTGGTTTGCTCAGGCATTGATGTGATAATTATCCTATTCGTAGATGTGTTCGAATTAGCGAAACCGACACAAAATATCGATGTATTGTGCAGAACACAGCTAGGATTCGACTGTGCGATATTTTTTCACTATGAATGTCCATCTTGTAATCTACATCGGTATCTTCGGAGGAGCTAGCGGTTGGTATATACACGTATTCGAAGTCCGTTCTAGTTAGGTCTGCCATAATACGTAAGATAAGAATGGTCAACAATATTAAATGGACTTTTCATTATGCTTACAGCGTTGGACATGGACATTTTGCAAGCCACGGCTGGTGATAACGTGACCATGTCATGGAACGTGAGTTCGGTTGAATTTACCTCACCAATTGTAATTTTGGATAAAGGAAAGGCCCCCCTGTTTAGACATAATGCCGGAAGAAGGTATCGATACGGCACAAGAGAGAGATACTCTGCTGTTGGAGACGGTGTTCTTCAATTTGGGATACACATAGAGGGCGTACAACCTGAAGATGCTGGTCTCTTTGCCATAACCGGAGTAGGACTGTCCAAAAACACTACACTTTTTGTAAACGGTAAGTATCCTCATTTCAGTTTATATTCAAACATTATCACCTTTTCATTGAGACTCTTTTAACAAATTCTGTGATTCATTCGGTTAAACAGACCTTTCCGCGGCCCCTTTTTTAATCTATTTTTCTATTTTCGGTCCTACAAAATCGCGTCTGAGAAAGTTTTAATTATTGTTATTCAGCCTTATGCAAATGTAAAGTTATTATTGCCTGAATTTTTGATTCCTGTTATTTATAAGAACTTGATATAGTGTTAATTTATTCGAGTTGATAGTGTTTAAGAGACAGACAACTGGAGATGGACTGATTCCGAGTGGTGGCGAATCATTCAACGAAACAGTTGGTGAATATAATTATATTCATTTGATGTATACATGTGAATGCATACATATGAATTGCGTTTCATGAATCCCAGAAGGAAATTGCATTGAACCCCAACATGCGATCGTTAGATTCTCGCATGTATCTGTTTTTATCCACACAGGCTGGTCATTCGTCACTAAATCAGACAATAATCCATCGTACATGACCGACACCATTCACGGAGAGGCTGGTAACGGAATACTTCAATTATTACTGAGAAAATGATGATTATCTCGTTACTTTCAATACAAGGCGTTATATTGGCCAAAGCTTATTCATGTCCTTGCATTGCTCTTTAAAACAGGAAAGACGATGGCAATAGCAATATCAGTGACACTGATGGTAATATCCATGGGAATACTATGCGGAATCATTGTATGTTTTGTCCAGAGAACAAAGTGGGTGACCTACATACAATTTACACTTCCTCATTATTGACAATTTCTCAGTATTCTATGTTATTAAATGGCCAGGTTTTTATATTCCCATTAGCCATATCGTGCGGGTGAGGTCTACTTTTCACACATGCGCGGAGAGGGCACCGCCAAATTTGCGACCATAGCCTTATAAGGATACGTCGGTCGGAGCAATACCATATTTCCGATAACTGCAACGGGTGAAATGACATGAGGAAACCGATAAGAAATGAGGGAATCGACAGTTCAGTAAAAATGTAATTATATGCGTCATATTTTATGCTCTCAGACCCGACTGGGATGTTGTTTCTTTTGTGATTATCCTGCATGTATAGAACATGATCAGCTTAGTAATTACTAGATAATTATCACAATTTGTTGACGAGGACCCATATGAATTGTTCCCCTTTAATTGAACAGATAAGGCGTCCAATGTATAGTGTATTTGGCATGTCATATTGTTTAAGCATCTAATTTGTTCATACTAATTGTTAAATTATGCCCCCTGGCCTTGAAAAACGATGATCTGTTTATTTGCTATCGCCTGAAAAAGTAAGAATTGTGTAATTTCTGAAGAAAAGCTAGTCCCAATGATGGACAACTTATAAATTTCATTCGAACTCAACGACAAGTTTCAGAAAAAGACCTAATTCATTGGGCCTTTAAACCATCTCAACAAAATTAGGGATAAACCTGGGCTACAGCATCCTTATCTTTGTATGAAAACAATATTGGCCAGAGAAACCCTACATGTTTTGTATCTTTACACAGTTGATGTTAAGTGAAAGGGGTATGAATAAACATGCTATTACTATCATCGAAGTACTTTTTATGCGCTAGTATACTAAAATATGTCTCATTACAGAGGCGTTTTGTGTCATGTTATCAGTTGCCGTCCAATATGATTTTATTGGCAGTTTAAAGATGGCAGTTCACCTATAGAAAAGATCATTAGTGACTTCGCATTCTTTCGATCTTCTTCCATAGAACCATAGAACATAATGTTTTAAGCCAAAAGTATCATGCATTATTTTTATGATTGTTATCACATCATTTTAACATGCTCTAGTCAAAAGTATTGTTGACGTTAAGTTATTTGATATTTATAAGAGGTGATTACTCATCACTATTTATCCAAACCTATCTTATGAAAGTGCCATATATTTTTACATTGTTTTGTATCACAGGATAATTAATATTGTATTATATTCCAATCCTACATACAAATAAACACTTCTTACGTCTTACGTCTTACGTCCTCTGGTGTGCGAGCACCGTAACTGCAAAAATGGGAGAACAATGCGGTACAATGCGGTACAAGGCGGTACAAGGCCGTACGAGGCGGTACAATGCGGTACAAGGCGGTACAAGGCCGTACGAGGCGGTACAAGGCGGTACAAGGCGGTACAAGGCCGTACGAGGCGGTACAAGGCGGTACAAGGCGGTACAATGCGGTACAAGGCGGTACAAGGCCGTACGAGGCGGTACAAGGCGGTACAAGGCGGTACAAGGCGGTACAAGGCGGTACAAGGCGGTACAAGGCGGTACAAGGCGGTACAAGGCCGTACGAGGCGGTACAATGCGGTACAAGGCGGTACAATGCGATACAAGGCCGTACGAGGCGGTACAATGCCGTACAAGGCGGTACAATGCGATACAAGGCCGTACAATACGATAAGGTCCGTACGAGGCCGTACGAGGCGGTACAAGGCGGTACGAGGCGATACGAGGCGGTACGAGGCGGTACGAGGCGGTACAAGGCGGTACAAGGCGATTGTAGAACACGATTTTGTCATCGATCTTTCTTATTCTCTTTAACGCGTGTTGTGAATACAAGGCGCTCAAGATAATGCGGATTTTTAGGCATGTCCTTGTTACGCTCCTTATATCGGATATCCACGGTTTACAATTCAATTTTTAACTTTTATATCGATTAAACGGTACCCGTTCAACAGAAACAATATGATATTAGAAAGCCAAGCATAGCTAGACAGATCGAATTAGGCTGCTTACCTTGAGTGCCCGGGTATGATCGTATGCGAGCGTGACTCATGTATTGACATAGATTGAATCAAATGTTTGTCTTACGATAGTTTCCTTTGATTTAATATGTCTGCTCGTTCAATTTAAGTCAGATATACTATCGCAATATAACCAGCAGCTAGTTCTTCTGTCTATCATTGTAAAAGGCGCAAATCCTACGATATCCGTGAAAGAAGGGGGGTGGGTATGCTTTTATACTATTTGTTGACTAACAACCAATTACAGAAATTAGAAAATCAACCTATTAAATGATTGATGAATCAAGGACCAATTACAAATACATTGTTTTTGACGTTTCGAGCTTGGTCAGAGTATAATATTTTTACCAGCAGAAGCATGACGGACCTGGCATTTACGTCGTCTCAGTGGTGAGTACCCCTCTCACTCCCGGTTGTGAAATGCCTGTCAGAACGAGTATAATACCTATTTATTGCGCAATAATCTTGAATGAAATGATCATACAGACATGGTATCCTCACTTTATCATTATTTATGAGGATTGGATAAACAAGGCGACAATTACTGGGGATAACAAATACCAGACGATGCACGTGTCAATGTCAAGCCCGAGGGGGGTTGCTGTTTTTGGCAGCCAATATGTAATGAGTGCTCAAAGTGTATTTTATATATTTCTACTTTTAGAGCGGTTAAGGGCGCTAGGGGGGGGGTCATATATTATTATACATTATGCGATATTCCAGGTTGAGTAGTCTTTTCTGGGGGCGGGGAGGGGTAAGTGTGTACCCGGTCCGACCCTCCTTTCTTAGTTTCGTGTCCGAGTCGAATCGAGCGGGCGGCTCCTATTTATTTTTATTTTTATTTTCAACCCTGGTGATTTCTTTGAGAGCTATTTAATTGATGCGGACTAATGGGGAATACAAAAAATCTTCTAAATCAAGGCAGAATGTTTGACACAGTACAACTTTTGAATACATAGCGGTGAAAGACCGATCACATGACTCCAAATTGAGGATTTGACAAGCCTAATTCAAATGTCATAATCCATGGATACGAATTACCCCCCTTGGGGATTAAATTTGTTTCACGCATAGAGATGGTTCTGAAACATAGATGGTAATCATATAATTATTTGGGGAAGTGGCGAAAACCACATAGGAATATCGATGAAAGTCGTGGTTAACTGAGTTGACTGGGCGATATTGCCGCACAATGAACGTTCTTCTGCTGATTTACATCGGTATTGTTGGAGGAACAAGCGGTTTGTATATTTATATTTTGAAGTGGGTAACAGATATCTCTGTCATGACTATATATACATTACGCTGAAATGATATTTTCGGTGAATTCCTTGCAGCATTCGCCATGAATATTTTGCGAGTCCCGGCCGGGGAAAACGTGATCATATCTTGGGACACATGCAAGTTCCGCGAAACTTGGCACACCTATTGCAATCTTGGATGGAGAAAATGCTCCATTGTTCAGACGTGCAGGCGGAAAAACGAGGTCATATGGAACACGACGTCGGTACACCGCTATTGGAGATGGGTTTTATCAGTTTGGGATACGTATAGAAAGTGTCCGACCAGAAGATGCAGATGTCTTTACCGTAACTGGAGTAGGCCTGGCTAGAAGGACTAAACTTATTGTAGATGGTTAGTATAGAAAGAAACATCATACACCTAAGTTAGATCACATTCATTCAACATCCGTAATATTTTGTCATTGATTTGCACATGTATATTTTAAAGGTCCGTGCTAATTAAAACAGCCAAGATACCTTTTATAAAAGAAATTGTCAGTATAAGTTAGTGAACTATTCACTTCCATTGCAGCGTTGGCCATGCAGACCTTGCGAGCCACGGCTGGCGAAAACGTGACCATATTATGGGACGTAAGCCGGGTGGAATTTAACTCACCCATTGTTATTTTGAATAAAGGAAATGCCCCAATGTTCAGACATAATGCCGGAAGAACTTATTCTTACGGCGTTAGAGAGAGGTACTCAGCCATTGGAGACGGCGATCACCAGTTTGGGATACACGTTGAATGTGAACGACCAGAAGATGCAGGCGTCTTCCACATAACTGGATTGGGACTGGCACGGAGCGCTACACTTGTTGTGGATGGTAAGTATATGTCTGTTGTACTACGTTTACTTGCCCTTTTATATTCGAACAACTGACAAGGGGCCTGCTGTGTCTTATCGTTTCCAGTAGAAAGAACTTCGCTTAGCATGTTGTAAACACGCTAGAAATATGGATAGATACATTAATACTAATATTAAATGCCTGACTATTTCGTTCTGTAAATATTGTTTACTGAGGTGGGAAAGAGTAGAAAAGTAATTAAATTGTGCAATTCTTTAAGCCATGAATATATGGAAGATTGATCTCATTATTATAAAGATGTTTATAGTGTTTAGAAACAACTGGAACGTATGAATATAATTATTATGTTATTTAAATTATGTCTTCTACATGTATTTACACTAGCTATTTACGATACAATTGCTTAAATATGCGCCACATAATTCAGAGAACCATGCGCTGAATTTTTTTTTCTGCAGTAATTGTACGGCAGACTTTTTGCATATGCACATTACATTATTATCTACGTAATGAACAAGCCATGCTAGACATATATTATGGTTGAGATGGGGTTTAATCATTAAATACATATACTCATCTATATACTGTTGACAAAGCAACGTAATAGTGTATATGTATACGTTCAATCTCAGAAGTGTCTAAAAGGCAAACGTCAAAAGAGGAATCAACTCCGAGTGTTGGCACGAGGCCAGAATCATTCAGTGAAACAAAGGGTGATTATTATCAGATTTAATTGATGCATCTATGTGATAAACGCCGACATCATCAAGTAAAATCTATCACGAGTGAATTCGAATGTCTTGTGTTTATATACAATTTGGTCTTCAGAAGCTTGGTCATCCATCACAGCAGCTAACAGCACTGACTCGTACAAGACCGAGAATATACACAAAGACACAGGTAAACACATGCTGCCTGATACTTAGTCGTATAAACGTATCCATAATGCCAAACCTTAAATTAAACTTCCTTAGCTTCGGAAAGTTCGATTATGCACATCTGATTTCGGCGATTGTTCGTTTAATGCAGGACCAAGTGAGCCGCAGTTACTTATTATGTTACTGATAACACTGTTGGCAATGTTGATGGGATGGATTTATGCGATCACTATGATTCTGGCATAGATAACCGAGCAGGAGGATTAAGCTGCCTTTAAATCCCATCAAATGTTTCCCGGACGCACCCACTGGTCCCTGAACAATACGACCCCCATGGCGCACCATCTGTAGGACCCATGCAACAAAGGGATATTTCTCCAACAGCAGCAATATCTTTGTTATCGGTTCTTCGATCTTCCCTGCCTTAATGATTTGGTTGTTAAATATATGACTTATTGTAAATAAACTTCCTTTTTCAGTTTTCACTTTTAATTGTTAACTTTAATCTTTTGTCTCGTCGACATGGTAACCATAATTAAATATAACAGTGCACGAATTAGCTAGATGATCATGAGGGATGGTAAACCGTTAATTCTGAAGCCCAATAGCAAACCGAAAGTCGCTACATCCATATTAATTTCATGAATAGCTAGGAGGCTCGAAAAGTGCTGCTTACCTGGAGCGTCGATGTTTTATATCTGTGATTGAGGTAACTACGAATGTAAAGTAATCTTGGGACTGCGCTCTACTTGCAACATATACAACGATCGACATGGGATGATTTATTATGGTTCAGTCCATTAGTCTAAACTAGAAAACTCAATTCAGAGGGATTTATTAACCCCATATTTATCTATTCATAAATTTACATTAACCCGGGGTTATAAACCGCGATAAGTCATAAATGAATAGAGAGTAGAATTCAGGATGTTTGATCTCCGATAAATTGCAATGAAATGCCTCCCCCTTTCAGATCTCAAGTATTTATAGCTGAGTCACCGTTTGCGCTGTCACTGAGGGGTATTTTTACGAGCGACCTGGGGGACATGTCGGGACAAGCTCGGCGATTAGTCGGTGTGCCATAAACTTGTGATCCTCGAGTCTATAAAGCTATAAATCAAGAGGAGTTAAATTGTCAGCCGAATGTCGGTTTTACTATTACAATATACAGCTAGACTAACATGTCAGTGAGATACGCGCGGGGATAAATTAGACGGAGTGGTTTCAGTAATTGGGTCAAAGTTAGCTTTTAATAATAATAACATTTATTGATCCGTGCCTATATACATATACAAGGCAGTAGATAGTAACTATATTCACACAAATCGAATGTAACACTTTTGAAATAATTGTTTGTATTAGATAAGGAATATGGCAGGCATTGATACATAACCATACATTAATACATTACTGTATGCAAGGAGTCTCTCATCAACGTCTGTTAGGCGACTCTCTTTTTTAAATATAATTTGCCTTCGTCTGTCAGCTTCTTCCGGAAATAATTCTAATGAAAAATGGGGTCTGTAGATGTCGTCGAGATCCTGAACTATTCCCATTGAATTCAAAATATGTTTCGTTTATATTTAATATACAGCGGGTAAGGGTTTAAAAGGCCCCATACAAATAATTATTAATGAAATGTCTCTCTGAATACGGGGCGCGCAAAGTAAAGTACGAAGAGCGTTTGGTCATCAAATTTACCTTCGCGTACACCTTGCTTCCATCTTTCCTGTTTGTAAACATTTTATATTCCAAATAAAGCGTTCCTTATTCTGCAGAACGTGGTTTCGACGCACCTAAATATTTAAATATGTTGCACTTGTAGTCCCAGACGATAATCGTCCACTATTCGGTTCGACGTATGTATCAATTTACACGTGCCTGTAATATCACACGCACGACGGAATACTGAAGAGTCTAGCATTTGTTTCTAATGCGCTATCCAAAATTGTTTTCCATTTTCCATCATCATATGTTAGCAGCAAGGTATATGTCAGTGCTATTTATGCTAGGTATGTTTGTCGTAAATTATAACCCGCATCGTCAGTAAAGGGAAAGTTGAGGTATACAGTGTCCTCCTAACAAGCGTCCTGCGTGATATCCACAGCAACAGCTGATAGATAAAATAAATAATCTTACCGTATTTGTATTTAAAATCGATATTCAATCTTTCAGAATTTCTATCCAGTATCACAGAATAGATATGACAGCTACATGTTACTATATTTATTTTCAACGCTTAACCGAGAAAATGTTCAGCAACTATCCACGACAAACTTTGAAATGAAAGTACATTTTGTCTGGGCAGGTTAAATTGACCTTGGTAGAAAATGTATGAGAGTGTTATCATGTATGGTATAATGCTAAATTTGCTGATGTAAGGAATTGTATATTTATTATAAGCGATTCATCTTTTTTAAATAATTCAATTTTCTATTCTATAATCAACATTATGTTTTCAGCATGAATTTACACTAGCATATTTACGATGTAATGGACCGGTTCGCAGATCGCTAGATCTACGATCGCGGAGGTGAATTTCCTGCTACTGTTTACTTCCGGGTAGGCTCTTTTCTTGGGATATTCTATTTTTCAGAGGCTAGCTTGCCCGTTTAATTGTTGTTTTTGTAAAGACTGATTGATTACACATCCAAATACCAAGCTAGAGATGGGACAAAGAGATTAAAGATACTGAGTTGATCACAGTTTAATGACTAAGGAGGTTCCTTAGTTTTTTTGTGAGTTTTCCCATGTTAGGGGTATGGGAATGTGCTCGCCTCGCTCTATATTCTGGAGCGAGCAGCAGGACTGCGCGATCCTACTCGACCTATCTGCGAACAGGTCTATTCCTTGTAAATGCGCCATATAATTCAGAGATCAATCAATAATTAATCATTAATTACATATAATCATCAATACAGTTGACAAAGCAACGTAATAGTGTATATGTATATGCTATGGCCTCTCCTCTTGCTCTCTCAATTGTATCGTTGAAGTGTCTTGACGAAACAAACGTCAAAAGATGAATCAACTCTAAGTGCTGGCACGAGTGCAGAATCAAACAGTGAAACAAAAGGTGATTATGATCAGATTTAATTGATCCATCTAAGTGAAATACGCCGACAATATCAAATAAAAACTATCACGAGTGAATGCCTCGAAGTGAGCTTATGTAAATTTTGATATAGAGAATATAGTCGAAGACACAGGTAATCATACTGTATACTCAGTTGCAATACCATAATGTCAAACCTGGGAGTTAACTTCCTTAGTTTCAGTACGTTAGATTATGTTCAATTAATTTAGGCGATTTTTCGTTTAATGCAGGATCCAGTGAGTCGCAGTGAAATCCTTATTGCATTATTTATAACACTGTTGGCAATGGTCATGGGGTTACTTTGTGGGTTTCACTTTTTGACAATTGATTCTTAAGCCCAACGGCTAAACCAAGATCAGTTTTATGATGTATGTAATAACCCTTGAACCTAAATAGTGATCATTTGTCATTGACAAGCGGGGAAATATTGGTTTTATTTAAAGAGCGACTACCTCTCTATTATAACAGTTTTACTGCAACGCTATAAACACATATATTTAAACAGGATCTTATACTCATCACTTTTGTGTTACTAAAGTGAAGTAATAATCTGGTATAACGCGAGTTAGAACGATAAAATACTGTGACGTAATCGATACTGTACTGAATAAATAACTTCTATCGAGAAGTAGCTGTGTTTACAAACAACAAGACTGGAATTTTAGCTTAAACAAACAAAGTTTGGAGTTTTTATTTCTACAGGGCAACTGTCTTTGTGTAACAAACACCCAATTGCTGGCTAGAGCTTTACGCCTAAATTACTGCTATAAGACGCCCTGCCCAGAGTCCTTAGTCTCCCCCAGGTCTCTCCCGAAGGAAACCTCGAAAGGGGACGAGGTCCATGCCTCAGTCCACTGGGTGGTCACGTTCAAATACACAAATCTGATGGAGAAATACTCGCGTTCAGCGTAGCCAGGCTTATAATAACAAATAACGACGACAACGGAATGAAAGTCAACTTTGGACGGCAAGGCCAAAAAACAAAAAAGGGTTACACGTGACTCAAAGGAACTGGGACGGGTTGGGTAAATGCGAAAATCTGAGAAAGTTTAAATTAACGTCTGCTCTGAGCGAAGGTCAGTGACTGAGTGAGGAATGGGACG
>JAXGGS010082873.1:0-21231 GCA_035585475.1 Armandia brevis | reverse complement strand
AAAGAAGCCGCCCGCCGCATCGCCGTTTCTCAGGGTAAAAAGAACCTGAGAAACATTTTATTAACTTTATGGGGCCTTACATACCTTTACATTTGAATTTCGAGTGTCGTATTACTCCGATCTTTTTGCGATTCATGCGTCGGGGACTCTCACATCGGGCGCCACTTGTTTCGATGGGGTGGCTGTGAAGGTATTCCGATAACCATCGTAGGTTACAATCGCAGATAAAAGGATTCCTTGCTAAATGTCTGAAATACAGCAAGAGTCAAATGTTTATCATGTTATCACAGGGTAAAGGACGCAGCTACAAATAATTTTTACTAATAAATAACAGTGCACCAACAGCTTCTTAAAGTGATTTATTGCATCTTACTTTTTATTTAAAAAAATACTAAATCATAGCCGTTTTATAGAAGACGATTTCTATAGATAAATATTTCATTGCTTGAACATACTGGTTTACATCTTGCATACCATGCGCATGTATAGAATGATTAAGATGTACATAGATTAGGGCGGTGATATAAAAGAAGGAAACATCAGTTCAGGCCATGACCGTTATGTGACCAGAATCAATCAACTATTGACCTGCCAATCTGCTATAATTACCTGCCAAATGATGACATATTACTATGAAAGCAGCCAAAACGAATATATTACATTTCCACAACAATGGTTCTTCGTGGCGAGGGAGAGAAAACATCTTTAGTCAAATCATCGCATTTGCAAGTCAGCTTTCACTGTTGTTTCCGCATTCAATCAAATCAATTTCACAGCAGCCTAAACACGGAAATCGGTGAATTATTGAATTCATAGATCGCTTGGCATGATGTATGGCGGCTTACACGGCGATATGCAAGGCTAACCTTCAAGATGAGTTAGCATATTATCCAGGAACACCCCATAATCGAGATTTCTTTAGCTCGTCAGACATGGCCCTGGATTGCGCGTGTGACTTTAATTCAAGCTTGTTTGCATCTCGCCTGAGATGTTTTAGAAGGGAGATATTGGATCGTCTATCGGTGCTCCCTGGCTGCGGGCTCCCAGAAGTGTTTTCACCCGCGCCATAATCAGAATGATTGAAACCGCGACACAAAGATCCGGCTCCGCTGTCAACAGTCGCGGACTCATCAATAACGTGAAAAGAAGTCGGCGGTTTAACGACTGACCTGACTCATTATTTACAACACGGATCAGTCTGAGATGATCAATGTTCAAATAAATTGATCAGGCTAATGATGAGGCTGAGCCGGTGTCATTGTCGACGCTGGCTGAGGTAATGGGAGGCGCCCCTCTTTATGGCCTTAAGGGGCATTCAAACCCCTGACTTATTAGCATTTAGATTAACACCTGAATGATTCAATTGCCACATCACCTGAGTCCCGGCGATAATCTGGCGGAACTGTCACACTGCACCCCTTAAACCCGGGTTTTAACCGGGCTATTCACTGGGGAAACAAACAATGCTGACTAAGGCATTCTACATTAACAGGGGGCAGACGGATATCTAGGATCTGGGATGTGATGATATAACGCATCCACTGTTCACTGGTGTGAAAGTTTATCCGGCGGCGAATCTAGGTCATGGATATGTAATGACCTTGAAATCGAGCCTCAATGTCACTTGGTTACAAAACTATTGTTTATGGACATTGAATGGTGTCATTTGTGATACATCTACATGCGATATGTGTTGGGCATAATTAGTATTCGTGTTGGCACCTCTAAGAAGGCCCTACAGAAATACAAAAATCAGGTCACGAAGTACAGCGTTTTGTAGTAGATTGCCACTATTGTGACTCACCACGTGCTTTTCATTAATTCATTAGGCGTTCCTCGACGCACAAGTAAATAATTAAAGAAGCAGAAGTCTGAAAAGATACGCAGATTCTAGGTTTGATAAACTTTAAAATTGTGATAATAACATTCGACGAAGAGCCAGGAGGGGTACAACTGAGTGAAATGATGACACATGATAATTATGGGTAACTCGCACCCAAATTCACAAAAAATATGAAAATGAATCATGCCAGTTTTAATGTTAGGGCACCGAACCGTCTGGTTTCATTGATAATAAGTTCAGCATTATTAGTTTTATGAAACTCCGGAGACTTAAGATTTCATCTTGACGAACAAAAGATTCGAAGCAGCGGAATGCGTCTCAATCCAACTTCACCTGACAGTTCAATCACCACAAATTACAATTGTTGTTGTCAAGTGTTTCTTTTGTTTGCCACAAGTTGACAGTAACATATAAAACTGATAACGTCATGTCAAACATAGTTAAGAAAAATATAAAACTGAGTGGCGATATAAAAAGGACAAATGCAATATCACACCCTCTGGTAAGTAATTAGTAAGAGCGAAAGGTGCAACATTGCCAGATATGGCCCTCCATCGGGTGCGGAATGTAAAACTGTTTACTTTTGAGGATTTATCATAGCGTATATAGGCGGAAAATGGCACAACGGTGTTGACACAGTATACGGTGTTTACCTCCAACAGGTGGAAAAATCTCTTTGAAGGTGGAATTGGCATTCTGATGGGGCTTTGTGCCACATCATCATCGCTACTATTGTCGCCCACAGTGGGGGTTAGGACAATTATTTAAATTTCATTGGTGGCGCACAAAGTGGGGATGCCTACCTGATGCGGTTAAGCCGGGTAATTTGTGATTTATTAAACCGCTATTATTGCCAACTGATGAAGTGAAAATGTGCGTATACAGACGGCGCTGTGGCTTGAAAGGGAAGGTCCTCCTTGAAGGTTCAAAGCTGTCATCGTCGCCCAATGAAGTTGTCACTCCGTAGCCAGGCGGTGACAAGTAGATGGTTAGGTAAAGTGACCGAGCACTGGGAATCACTGGGAAAAACCACCCGTCTAAACAATTGTCAGATCACCTGCCATTTATAAATATTATTTCTGATGGTTGCGATGACCTCATCTCCGGGGTAATTAAGGGTAAACTATCAGAAGTGATGCGGTAATGACTGAATCATGTCTCGGCCGTCTGCCGCACTTGCCAAAAGACAATGTAGCTCAATTTAGACAAGTGGTTCGCTCCTAAAATTTTTGAAACATGAAAATTGTGGCGCCGAGCTCGTGTTTACTCCCACCCAGGTGGGCACCTGTCAAAGCAATTGGCTCCAACTGGTACAGATCATTTACCTAGATACCACGCACCGACAGTAGAAGTTTTCATAACAACAGTCGCAATTGTCGGCCTCATTTATTACGACGCAGTCGGCTTTACCATGAAGCTGATTTTGACATAGATGGATGTGTGTAATTCTAATGTCTAGTTACGGTGCCATTCTGGCGGACAATCGCCATTCAAAACTACAAAATATAGCTTTGCTTTATAGGATTGCTGAAAGCTTGGAAAGGTGGACCAGGACAAGAAATTGGCAACAGAAAAGTATGTATTTGAAAGGGACAGATTGGCATAATAACAATGAACAACATTTGACTGCCCTTAACTTAGCATACTTTTTCCTGAAATGACCCTATGTAATGGGATTGGTTGGTATACTTGGCCATGCATTTATGTCACGTTTGTTTACATGTATGTGGGTCAGTGGTGGATATTCAGAACACATATCTAACAAATATGCCACTTCCTTTGATGCACTGAGGTTGACG
This sequence comes from Armandia brevis, assembly GCA_035585475.1. Lineage (NCBI taxonomy): Eukaryota > Metazoa > Annelida > Polychaeta > Opheliidae > Armandia > Armandia brevis. The sequence goes on along the minus strand of JAXGGS010082873.1, from coordinate 17,589 downwards.
TGCCATCACAAAGAATTGATGCACATGTACTACAGTAGCTAAAGGGACACTTGATGAAACGCCAGAAATGCCTGTCTCATTACTTGTCTTTAACACATTGAAAGCTTTACAGGTAATACTGACAACGGTAGCTGTCAGAGGAGACATAAAAGCCAGCGTTATCACCGGAAAATACAATACCTAATAATACTCAGCTGGCGGAGTAAAAACTTACTCTGAGTTATGACAAACAGCTTTGTTTATCTGACGGAGACGAGTGCTCGCCTTGGGTTTGATTGGAAACCCTCATTCGGCTCACCCCGCCACCTACCCGCAGCGCATTAGACCCACGAGCGCGGCGAAATGAGCAATGTGGGTGTCGGAGCGCTTTTCTAACATGCCCCCTGACCCTGGACACAACCGCCGCTGAGACAATGCAATTAGCGGCTGCCCCATGCCTGATTAAGTGCTACATCCTGTGAGGAGTCTGCCGAGTAGATGGGAAGGGAGTGAAGCATCAATATCCCACTGGAGCTGTCAGGTCTAATCAGTCCGGCCATGGTTAAACATGAGGTGGAGGAGGCGAGTGGGATGCCGGTGGGGGCGAGTCCTAACCTCCCAACTCTCGCACACACCTGTGTTAGTCAACTCACAGCAAACTGCCAGAGGGGGTCGGACATAAATGTGAGCAAGTCCTCGCTAATTCTCCCCTCCATGACGGCTTGAGTACGCTTGCTCTGACCGCAGAGGTTCTGGTGAGGCGAGACGGGCGAGCCTGTCTATTAACCAGGTGATTGAAAGCTTGGAACTCAGGCGGCCAAAATATCAGCGACATGAGGGAAAAACAAATGGGGCAGACTACTACATCAAAGTGCCTTTTATTGAGACGAAGATATCACTTAGTGCTGAAATTCTCAAACTGTTTGGGCGTCAGGAATTCGGCTGAGTTGTATCAAAACCACAGAAATCCATGAATTTGCTATTGTGACCTCAGCTTTCAATTGCGGACATTCCTCTCCCCTTGAAGGGCATAGAAACATGCAGTGTCCCTATACACACACTCGGCTGAATCAATTAGACTGGTGCGAATTTCTACTTTGTCCCAGCGTTAGAAGATCTGTAGGTATTCGGTGAACGGTGATTACCTATCACTTCTCAGGTGTTCCCAGGCGAAGGTAGAGGGAGAACGCGAGATAACGCTCCCCGTGTATCACCTTGGCCCTCCGCGCCCGTACACCAGGGAAACCCGCAGACTCTCCTATTATCAGACACCGATCAGATAGTGCTGAAACACTATTCGCGGAATTCTAAAACGAAGCATTATAGCGGAGTGTTGCGATCCACGGAGCAGACGATGCAGACGCTGTAAACTCCCGCCACGATTAGCCAGCTCCAACTGTCGTCTGCTCGCGTGTGAGCTTTTGCATCAGGCATTTAGGCAGCAATAACATTGGTTTTGTAACAGGTTGTAGGCCGATTAATCTATTTCCGTTACCCTACGTGTATCCGTCGGCACTGTGCTCAGACACTAGCAGGTTATATTTATTAATTGCAAGGCTCCAGTTTTCTGGCAGGTAAAATGTACGGGCTGAATGGTTTATCTCACAGATAGATGAATGTCGAAAAAAACGCGATGATATTGAGGAGGTATGTGAGGTAAAGAAAACGTGAGTGGGGGTACTGTCATACTGTATACTTACAGAGTCTGGATGTTCTTCAATGGTTCAAATGTACTGTTGGCTAGGGACTGTATTTTGTTGTCGTACAGTGACCTATGGAGGCAAACAAACACGACAACAAATTAAATAAGATCTTGCTTAAAATACTACATGCATCCAATAAATGCTTATATGTGTAAGTATATTTAGTTACATTGACCGTCAAAAAACTAATTTTGCCTTAATATATTTCGAAGTGTCGTATAAAGTCCACTCGTGAGTGAATATGATATCTTAACACGTCACCAAGATGCTGCTGAGGATTCAATAAGACATTTAATTGTGGAAAATCTGTGTGCTGGATGTAAAAGTGTAGGGTTTAGATGTGACGTAAAGGTGGTACTTACAGGAGATTCAGGCCATGAAGATCCTTGAAGATGTCCACTCTTACACAGGTGATTCTGTTGGCATTGAGTAATCTGAAAGTGAAGAGGTGGATGATGAATTTCTTGTTTACATGGTAACAAAATATCCCAGAGGATAGATTTCTGAGGCGGAAAAATTATGTCAGAAGGACGTGATAATCTGCAGAATATTTGCTTCTCAGATGCCAATTTTTGTATCTCTCAAGTTTGAAATGTGATGATTATTTGCTCTGATTTAAACAAGAGGACGGTGGACATTGGTGCACGCATACGACGACCACTTAAGTTGATATTTTCCCCAGACTGTCGGTCATCATGCATACGAGCACGGATTGGTGTCCATACTTATTTATAAGTCTCATCACATCAATCATGCGCTCTCATTTAAACACGATGTGGGACGCGGCCCCGTCATACGGGCCCTCCTACGTGTTTACCGATACAGCTCACATATAAAAATAAACAAGCGTGTGATTTGTGGTCACAACACGCGCCCCTCAAAGGTGAGAGGCGCAGAGGTGTAGAGGGCAGAAGTCGGGGGTCGCCCGCGTAAATTTCTAGGGGTTGGTGGAAAACCTGACAACCGGCTAGAGTCGGAGCGGCACGCAGGCGACAGATGGACAGACGGAGGTGGAGACGCCCGATGTTCTGATGGGGGCCATTGTGGTCTGATACCCCGTCATGATACCGGTATCTCTCCGCCTTATTATAGCCCAGCCTCCCAGCAAACCTGTAATTTACCACACAATCATTGACTCGGCCAAACTAATAGAGGCCCGTCATGATTGCAATATGGGTGATTTTCTCGCGCTAAAAGTCATGGATGGGGTAAATTACCTCCATTCCCCGGCAGAGGCTCCCCCCGTTCACCGATCGTGCGCCCTTCCATCAGTGAGGTCTTCTCGTGCTCTTTGCCAATACGAATTCGGAGGCGAAAATTAAAGTTTACGGGAGACAAATTAACTAGGGAGGCCGTCGGCAAAACTGACACCCTTCAAGGCGAATTTAACCCATTTGCAGTACTCTCATTACCGAAACTAAGTACGAATATGAATTACAAATTACCAAGCAATGGTATCCGTACACGGGCAGAGCGAAGCACTACCAGGCTCAATTTGATTCCCACACACCGAGAATAGCTTCTGTTCAAATTACAGTCGATTTAAACTGATAAAATTCATTAAAAAGAAATGACGACAATTGAAGGTGAACTTAATACGGCTGAGAAGGATAACCCTAAACTATTTTCCGATGATTTGCAATCAGTCCGGCCATAACGAGTCATTTACATCACCTGGGCATGGCTTATCTACAGTTCACATCTACCTTTTTACAAAGCCCAGCTCAATACAACCCCAAGCAATCACCACATGATAGCTTTGAGGCGGACGGTTTAAACTTGGGTGAAATTCGACTATGAAAACGGGGCGATGAGACACGTGTATTGTTGTGCGTAATGAATGATATTTATCGTGTGATCTGGCTAACCTCTCGGTGACATCTCGGAGGAGCACCACGCCGCGTTCACCGTGTATCGTGTGACCCTCCCAATTAGGGCCACCGAAATAACGCCGAGCGGGCTGTCCGCCGGAGCGGCTCGCAAACCAAATAATATTCCTCATTATCGGGATCGTAGCACTCCATCCACACTCCATTTACCAAGCGCAAGGAGGCCCGACTGCGGTTAATGTCTTATTATTTTCTAATGTCTTGTCTAGAGCCCACACAAATGTTCCCAAGCAAAGGCCAGCAATCTCGCACATAGTTCTCAGGTGAGGCTAATAAGTTCGACTCGTTGTCGGTGTATCTTTTAGGGTACACAACAGGCAGAGTACAAAACAACCTATAATTTCTGACTGATAAAATCTCCGGGAGCGATGTTCATTTCATCTCAATGATTACAGCCGTTAGAAATCAATTTAATTTTTGCGGAGCTAAGCGATGGAATGTCCTTTTGCGTGGAGCGGGTTGATGGGGGCCACATCAATGCACCCAACCCTCAAGTCAATCCTTAGTCTAGACTATGAGACTCTGTAGTAAATGGTAAAAGCAGACAAAACATACCCTCTATTTCTTCTGGTAATTGAAATCGAATATAAAAAGGTATATAATTTTTGACGTATACATGTATTGACACTATATAGTTACTATAAACGATACATTTTATATGTCAAACGTAATATAGAATGAGAAGGAAGTTGTAAGGCTGTGTAAGACACGGGAGTGCGCAGTTTTGTCTGGTGCCCTGCAGCCATCAGCCTCTAGTGGCACAAAATTCTTATCGTACGACAGACATAATAGTCGCCAAAGCACTAATGTCCCCGACCTGACCTTACATAACGCACACTCATCTGTCACCACAACCATCACCGACCTGGACGGACGAGAATTCCACCAAATAACGATCATTTTAATACAGATTGGCAAGAAAAGCTATTACGCTCGGAGAGGCAGAAGTCGGAGAGCCCTGATTGCCTGAATAATGACCCCGGATTGTCGGCGTGCACATAAACAGCAGGAAGGAGGGGGCTGTTTGAGGTGTGGCTCAATGCTCCCTCACATCCCATCAGCATTGACGCACTGACAGCTCCTACCTGTGGCTAATACCAAGATCAGCGCAGTTCACGCGCCTCTACAACACGCCTTAATGGGTGACATCTACCGATATAAACTCCTCCATATAAGCATGAGATTTATGTATCGCCACCAGGAGGTACCTGGTTGGATTACACATTGTGGTAACGCAAGAATTCGTACAAAACTTGGCCGACACCTCAGTCAGGCTCCGCCATGTTTTACTGTACTGATCAAAGTTTGTAAGCTATCGACCTGTGGTTGCAAAGTCTTGATGGATGTAATTGTCGGCGACGTAAAGTGACTTTGTCTGGTGGTTGACTTCGGGATGAGTGTGAACGCTGGTGATGAGCGAAACATTTTAACCTTTCACAGGTAGTCGGATGAATAAACACCATCAAAAATCTCAAGACCACTTCGCTACACCCAAGGTGTCGCCCGATCCAGTAATCAACGCCGAATCCGGCGAGAAGCGAGAGGTGAACCACGTTTATAAAATATACGCTAGGCTAGATATCGACACGCACTTAAATACAATTATATATAGATTACAAAGTGAGTAGAAAAAAGCCATAATTCAGACTCGACTCGAACACTGGAGAGCTTATCTTAGTCGAGTGTTTGCAAACACAAAGCTCAAGGATCGCCACGGTTCGGCAGATGAAACGTTTTCACTCCTCGAGACCGCGGCATTAATACAGGAACCGATAAGACACAATCCGCCTTCAGCTCTCAAATACATGTAGATATTTTTAAGTATTCCACCTTCAATAGACATAACAGGTCCTTGAATGTGCAGACCCCAGCAATTAACAAGTCGTATTTCCTCCAGAGGGGAGTACGTTGCTGCGGGTATCGATGTCGTAACGGCGTCGTTTCCACTATACAACTAATCCACGATAAAAGTTATCGCTAGTCACGTCAGCAAATTGTCACCCATCAGCCGAAATTAAAGGGAGTTGATGGCAGAAGAAGGGTGACTTAGTCAACACTTTATCGGATATTGGCCTTGCTTGTCTGACTGTCCACTTAGTGGTCTGTGTAATGTACATGTATGTATAAATAAAAATCCACTAATTTACTGGTAAAATGTCGACTACACATCTAAGGCTTAACCAGTTACTTTCCATTACCCTCGGCGGGAGGAGGAGAGATAGATGAAATATCAACTGATAAGTGACTATTTAACTCAGGAGTCATAAATAAACATGGAGAGCAGTTCTGCCCGCCCCTGACATTTGCAGTCTACCACGATGCTAAGTTTGGGGCAATTACTCGCCATCTTCAGCCTCATCAGCCACGAGATTTGCAGCAGGAATCCTCAATATGACATTTACACTGGTGGGCATCCCGGTGGATTGCCTGGACCGGTCGCTGTAAGTGGTGTCAGTGATTCCATCAATCAGCCTGACACTGGTCAATTCATTTAGCAAGCCCGGGAACGGTGGGGGTTTTCTGCCTGCCAGAGGCAAGCACACAGGAGCACACCCAGCACACCGCACACATCGGTGTAAAGCTGTTTGATCGCGGTCTGTCACTTACGTCAGAACAAAGCTTTAAAACGCTAACTCATCAGCGTTTTGTGGCAGGCACGGTGGGACAGGGGGGATAAGTAAGGGTTGTTACTCAGACAAACCGCCTTAAAGTCCTTGTCCTGGGGATAAGCAGCAGCCCCGTCTGAGTACATTAGGCCGGGGGAGATTTATCAGGAAGGCGAGGGCTGTGTCTTCTCCATTAACAGCTCCGTCTGATCAAATCAAAGATCCATCATTCTGCCCGAATATAACCACATTGTAGTGACTCGCCTAAATAACTACGCATTACTCCATCTCCTTCGATCAGGTTAACGGAATGTCAGGTCGGCGGTAAACACACTCGACAGCAGCTCGGCCTTTATCGTTAGCAGGTATTAAATTTTACAGGCGAACATTATTTCATTGCTGCCAGAGGGTCGCCTTGCTCAATCATCCCGAAAAGCATTTCCGTGTTAATCTAGGTCATTTCTCACTTTTTATTTTTCACTTTCTTCCCCATTGGTGACCGACAGTCTGTGACAAACCACTTTCTTTATCTCATCAGATTGGCTTGAATCTCTTGGATTTGATTTTGGTTGATTATTCTGGGAATTTCTGTGATTGTGTTTTCACATTAGACAAAAGCAATGGGCTGAACTAGTTAATGATTTCCTGATACTTACAAGAGCTGAAGGGCAGCCAGTCCATTGAATATTCCTGGAGGTAGGTCGTCTATTTTATTTCCGTATAGAACTCTGCAAACGACAAATAACATGGTGAAGCGAGGGTTTATTAGGTGTAACAAGAGAAAAACAAAAATAAAAATTGTCCAGTTTCAATTAATTTTATTTGGGGGCATGCTGGCGGGCCAGAGTTTTTGTAAAACAGTTGATCGCGTGTTTCCTAATCGGATTCAAATAGTTTATCCAAGGTAATTGATAACGAGCGATCAAATGTCTCCTTAATAAGCTTTTGTCATTACGCTGATATCTATACCTGCGACTTTGATGGTGTGTGTTTTTATACTTACAGCGAGTTGAGGTTCTCGAGGCCGACGAAGGCGTCTGGAGCCACGCGAGCGATCTGATTATTGCTGAGATCGCTGAAAAATAAATACAAATATAATCTTTATCTCGATTGATACAAGTGTATCTGAACAGAACAAGATTTGGTGGCTCCAGCGAGGAGTTTAATCACTCGAGCCTGTGTACATTAGATAAATGTGACATATCAATGATACTAGTCAGCGCATTAATCTAATAAAATATCCATTGTAGTTGGGGATTATCCAGACGTGATGAGAACACAAACAGGATTAACAAGGCAATGAGATAACGGGTTTAAATACAGCATTGATGTACATTGAAGAAGCTGTCACAGGTAGCACGAGGTTAAGACAGATAGAAGAAACATTAACTGGAATCCAGGTTCGGTGGCATTTCCTTCGTGCTTTCATTCCTCGCGGTGTAATTAAATACTTGCCCGCAGTTTTTAACAAATGTACCCTTTATGAAGCTTTAAAAAATAATAAGTTGAATGGTATTTCTAACAAATATTACCTTGACCCGATTATAAAACGGTATAATTATAGATGAGGTGAATCGCACAATGTAACCTGCCACCAGGCGACACCCCAGCGCCCTCTCCCCTCCTGCTTTCTACCATTAGTCTTTATTTCTGCTGTTCTGAGATGTCTGATTTATGATGTTATTTATGACTACATAAACAGTGTAATACTCGGTGGTTCGACGCGGGTGGAGACAGACGACACTAAGTTTTCATTAGTTACAGACACAATAGCCACCAACTGCGGCTCCTCATGCCACCGACTCATCAAAGTCTGATTTCATAAATGTGGCAGTTTCGCTGTAAAAGAGAGCACTCGAGTTTTGTAATTTCCGCTCGCCGATATTTGCATAGTTCTCGAGGCGGGTTTGAATTGGATTGAATTTTCTTTCCGCGACCTCCTGCTCCAGTGTTTGATTATAGGTAATGGGGCAGTTCAAATCGATGCCCTCCGCCAAGATATTTGTCTTAAATCACCTCATTTGAATTCGATACCGTCGCCTTTCACACTTTGGACATAGCAAAGTCAGCCCATAAAAGGACACGGTGTCGTTTGAAGGGAAAACATTGCAATGTTTGACAAAAAGATTTGGTTCAGGTTGGCGGGTGTTGACTTTTATATCCAAGTCAACTTTCACTGAAGCAAGTTCAACGATGAAGACCAAATATTTGAAACATACCCTCGGAGCTTCGGCTCTATAGGACCTAATGTTTTACAAACGTATAACCTAATCTGGTACTCGAGAATAAATGTTTATGCGAAGCTATCTTTCGCAAACGTATGCATGCCAGGTTGTATTAGTTTTCAGAACAGAACATTGCCCATATGGTTAATAAAACTGGTGAAAATGTGAAGTGCCGCGGCAACTGTCATATCCATGTGTCACTATTTGTGATATTTTAAAGAGCATCTCCTTGGCAAATTAGAACTTTAAGAGGCAAAATTCATCATTGCAAATGAATGAACTCCTTGGCAGATCCCCCCCCCCCCCCCCTAATACGTCCGATTTATTGTGTTTCCCGTGGGATATACAAAAAGTAAGGAACCCGCTCTCAAACCATCTTATGGTCTCCTGCCAAATTACGGTGGTTCCTTTAATAAAACAAACACTGACAAAGCGTTAGCACATCTAAACAGCACCCCGTGGCACAAATGAATTGGCAATGAGGTTGTGTAGTCAGTAATTTGGTGGCCACTTAATGTTTGATTGGGAAGAGCGTAGGTACACCTGTGAGGGGGCACCACATCATTGCACTTGACGAATTCTGCACACAGTTAAACATAAGATTACACGACTGGCGTTTGTTTAAGCAGCCCCAAACGACAACTAGTTGATCACGACAGCTCATTATACAATGTTCCCATAGTTTTGTTGTGTTTGTTATTTGAGTCTATCCCACTAAATAAGAGCGTACTCCTCTATGTAGGCTATAAACATATTTCATTCGCTTCAAGTTGACGTACTCCAGAACAGCAGATCGTCTAGGCCAAAGGTCCAGATATTAAATAATGATTTCACTTGTCTCGGCCAAACATTTACTGCTTGAAGAGAAAGGTTATACAACTGATAATGTGAAGAGCTAATCCATATAAATGTAAGTGCTCCTCAAGAACGATGTCGTTCTCGTTATTTACAAGAAGCAGAAGTATCGTGAACATAGCTGGCGCTGAAACGTTTCCTAAAAGAATGGAAATGAGACCGATGAACGACTGAAGGTTAAATAGATTTACGTCAACAATATCCTGGGGCACTTGTGCGCCGGCTGGTCAGATTGGAAATGGAAGGCTTTGAAAAGCAGCTGTTATTCCAGTGAGATGTGCAGGTGCATCCACAGACAAGCTATCTTAGCTTATGGCTTATCGTGCTATAATGGCATAAATCCTCGCCTCCGAGAAGCTGTTCCAATACAATATGTTGGCTCAGTGCTACATAAACTGAACGGTAAGTCACCATTTGCCATGCAGCAAAGTGATGATCGCAAGAAATGAGACACCTGATACACATACTTTACTGATGACACGTCCGATGGCACACGGTATCGGTGATGTCGGAATGGTTTCAGGTGCACTGGACAACACCGAGATTTGATCAAATTCACTAGAGCAATACATACCCAACCTGAAGGTTGTTTTATTAGGTGTAAACAGGTAAAGGAACCAGCGAAATTTGTTTCTTTTGTAATCTATAATAGTGATCTGAAAGTGACTTTCGTCTCCAATCATGCTGGCGCTAAAAACTGTGAAGTTTTACAGGTAAATAACGAGTAAAAATTATGTCGATAGTATGTAAGAAGCCATCGCCTTGGGTATGAGTCGGTACATACAGTATTTACATCACCTTTTATTAGAACTCCTTCAAAGGAAAGTGATTTGATACCAAACCCCGTCACAAGATACAGTCTCAGGCACTTCTTTCATTAAATCTAACAAGGGCTCTGCAAAACAGACAGCACAGAGAAGTCAATAAACAAGCCTCGTCTCTACCACATCAGGTATCAAACTGACAGAATGTAACATCATTTGACGATACTTGTGAGAAGATTTAAAAATGGGAAAATGGGAGTCAGGCCAAGGCACACCTATTTTAGTTAATATCACACATTTTCACGATTGAACTTTATATGCGATGAGACACGGCGGTAAAGCCTATATCAGGTGCGCTTTATAAACTCACTTCCTTTAGCCCGGTGTTACCGAGGCAAATCCCTGGTAACCAATTGCTTGTTTACTCAACACAGGTGAGAAATCAGAGAAAATGGCTAAGATCATTCAGTAGCGAGTAAAATGCAAATAACCGGTGGTGGCATGTCAATAAGCCGCGATTTCGATACGCCACTGCATTCCATTGATGTATGAGGTGCAACAAAGTACGGGTAAACCACCAAATTTAATTAAACACCTCTGCGAACAAGGGGCTAGCTTGCAGTGTCCAATTTCCGAGATCTGCGCGAGAGGTGACCTTCTGACTGACCCCTGTGTCGGCATGGAGCGCCAGCGCGCTGTCAAAACTAGAGGAAAACATGCAGAGCATAACTCTCACCTCGGCGTTTTTGACAGAAGGTTAAACGCATCTAAACAAATACCACGTGCGACAAATTCTAACTAGTCTCGTATCGCTGCCAAGTGTCAACTTCGTTTTACCTCGACGGGAATCTCACCCCCCGGATTACGCTCGGCTGGTAGACAAACTAATCATATTTTATACGGCGAGGGGGCATAAACCCATAACAAACCCCGCTATCAGTAGATTCACATGTGCTTTAGCAAAACTGTGCGCGAATAATGCGAGCGAACCTGGATTTAGAAAGCCTCTCTGGCCAAGTGGCGAAAAGAATATAAGTGTGTGGGGGAGACGTAATATAAGGATAAAAAGGCTAAGATGGCATCGCGATGAGAGTATTCGGTTCAAAAAGAAATCTCTGTTTACTTACATCCTCCTAAGTTTCTTTAATTCAGCAAAGACCTTGGACCTGATTTCCGTAATTTGATTCTGCTCCAGTCGACTGAAGAATGAACAAACTTTGCATTAGAAATCGAGCACGCCGTAAAGGAACAATCTATTATAACCAGGATTTGAATAAATGTTTTGCTTGTATAAAGTATGAGTTACACGATCTGTCATATTGCATATTACATGCTTCTGATAAGGATAATTGTTTGTGGAGTGAGTACTGTAACTGATATAGTAACACGTCGATGTAGATCTATAAAGTTTCAACATTTATCTAAAGATATACAATCAGGACAAACTACGTGAAGGAAATTCAATGGGCCCCAAGGCCTCCACCTTTGCCGGTGTTTACCATCGTAAATGGTGCAAGGGCACTGTGATTTGCGAGGTGTGCCTTGCAACATGCAAGCTCTACCTTTCTGCTTGAAACTTCTCACACTGATGCACGTGCACCTTGAAAAGTATCCAGCCAGTGAGGAAAGATTAAGCTTGTCTGTTGTTATGGTGAGATACTCACAGTTCGGTGGTGCTTTCTGGGATGTTCGCGGGAAGGTCGGTGAGCCCTTTGTCTCTGCAGTCGACGATGGTATCGGTGCAGACACATTTGCTGGGGCACACTGGGGGGATGATGCACTCCTGGGGAGACACAACCTGGGCAGCCGGCACCCCTAAAAGTCAAAAGATTAACATTAATATCAATTCTATCATCTTACCCATCTCTGGCTTCGATCCAGCAAACGTAATATCAACTGTGTTATATGTAAATTGATACCAGGTTTTTATTGATCATCTGTCGCTTCTGGCATTGATTTATATTGATATTTGAGTATTTTCTCACCATTGCAAGTGAAATCGGATTCCTGTAGCTCGGCGATCTCCACGCTCCTCAGGTGTGGTGGATCGTGGCACTTGGCGAAGAGGGCGAGGGTGGGATGGGCCCTCAACCACTTGGCGAGCCACGCCAGGTGACAGTCACAAATCAAGTTGTTGTTGTGTATTCGACTGAAAAATGGATCCAAATGAAGAAATAAAATACAAGAGCGGACGAAATACGTCAGAACGTGGGAAGTCTTACGTCATTAGTTGCACCGAAAAGAGACAATGCACACCGCATATAAATATGTAATTGAAACTCTAGTATCGGATGCGCCTCGCCTAGTTATTAACACAACTCACGTGGGAATGTATATGGTGCTTAGTAGGTCAGGTTTCTATTAAAGAAGATAAATCATGGGAGAAGTGCATGATTCTAGCTATTCTATACTCCCACCATTTATTATTATTATCATAGAGGAGAATATTGCGGCGGCGCTCATGTCTCACATGACCCCATCAGACACACGTAGACACATCAGCACAAGAGGTATATGAAAAGGCACGCTGAAAACTACCGGTAATTAGTTGTGAAACTTTGTGATTTAAAAAACACACGCATTCCGAAATGACAAGAGTAACAACCCGCAATAGTAATAATGGGCAAAAAACGGACATGGGTTCCATTATAAGGTGGAGTTCTTGCTTGTGCACATGATGTTCAAAGAGGTTTAATTAAGCTTTCCCTGTCAGTTATGGAGGAAGATTTCCTCGGCTAGCCATATTTCTAACAAGTTCATTTTACAACTCACTGACTACAAGTATACGTAAGTGTGGTTTTAGTTTGTTAAATCAGCAGAGATGAACTAGTTGCTGATATATTTATGGTACGATGCATCCACAAGTTGCCGAGCCTATTTTGACGGTGTAGCAAGACGTGAAATGCGAACAAATCGAAGTTTGCCGGACCAAAGGTTTTATGAAAGACAAACGTCTTGTTTGGGATGTAAAAAGTAACAGATAGGCACATTTACAATTTGGTAAAAAACCTCTAATAAAACAGCAAATCACAATGGCACATACAGGTGCAGAAATTCATATTAATGGTTTCACCGCTGCGTACTTCTTAGTTTATGGGTTGTAACTTAATAGGCAATTACACGCCGAGATATTAAGCCGGGTGAAATATTTTTCCATCTTTATTGCGCCAATTCGCCTCGTGGATGTTAGTCAAGCGTAAGACATCTTTCTGCACAAGTACGAGGGCAGGCACGGAGTTCCCACTCCAGGCAACACTAACAGTCGTATATATATCTGCCTAGTGACGAGAAACATCCGACATTTTCCCGGTGAGGACACCCCCCATCCCCCCATCCCCTCCTCTTTACCTGCTGGTATCTACCTTCCATCTGTACCTCTATGCAGCATTAACCAGCTTAACAAGGTCCACTGTGCACAGTGCACGGATATCTTACATATGCCAGGAAGATGTTGGTATGTTTACTCGAGAAAAACACGTTTCTCGCCCATGAGTTCGGCGAGTATATACAAGCCGGCTACTTTCTTCTCGTGTTGTCCCCCTTTACAGATGCATAAAACGCGGTATTATCTGATTATCGTGTGCTCTAATCTGCATAATCCGGTTATCACCCACCACTCCAATATCTCCAGGCATTCACGAGGTGATATTACTAAATTACATCCCGGCATGTGCCATTATTGAATTATATCAGCATTGTATCCACTAGCTTGTCCATATTGTGAAGAAATGACAGATTTTACAGAGCTGACCTATGGGCAGGGTTACATAGAAGATGCAGAACGATCCGGATTTACATAGTTTTAACAGGCGACTTACATTATGGTATGGAGAAATGGGTTTGAATAATAGAAAATTGTATTAAATTTGCATACTTACTTCACACGAAGTTTCTGCATATTAGAGAATATGTCAGGTGGGAAAGACGTTATATTGTTTCCGTTGAGCGTTCTGAAAATAGAGGAAAAGACAACGTTCAGTTGTAATCATTTCAATTATCGTCTTTAAGGTTGCTATTCATCGGGGTGGCTAGGGCTCTTTCAACCTGTTTACTTTGCAATTTTCAGCTCAATATGTTCTCAATCAACCCCCGCTGGGCGTAATAAGCATATGTCTTTCAGGAACGCACCGCCAATCAGCGAGGGAATTTAAAGATGACACAGGTCATATCCTTAGGCAGCGGTCGTTGTGTACAGTTTACTGAATGTCATTGTGAGGAGAGGCGAATTCACAGGTTACAAACTATAATTGGCAATTCCATCAAATGGATTACCGTGGTCCTATTCAGGCCCCATAATAACCCCCCTTTGTATTGTTGATTTATTCCACCGGCTCCAATTGTAGTCGGGTAATTTATACGGAGACATTATTTAGAGAACGGCCGCGGCTCCCTGCAACTACAATTGCTCAAGCAATAAACACTTACAAAATCTCCATATCTTTGAGGCTCTTTAAAGCGGCATCACTTATGCATGAAATTTCATTGTTATCCAGTTGTCTGAAAAAGAGAAAAACAGCTTTACAATTTTCACACGAAATCATGTTTTAAATAAAATTAATTGCTTGCTTATAGAATGTCTTCATATAAGGTATGATATCTAACGATACACTTAGCTTTCATACTTAAGTTACACAACTTAAAATAGAAAACAACTAAAACAATTTATCATTTTTTCACATCTATTCTGATTGAGATGACACTTTGATTAGACAGGAGTGGCTGCTTACAAATTTTTCAGCAGCGGTGATCCTTTTAATGTTTTCCGTCCGATGACTTTTAATTTGTTATAGCCGAGATCTCTGTAAAATAAATAAGCAACAAATTAGAGTGTGATTCATGTGCGGGGGCAGAGGTGGACAGGTTTTAAAGAATGCTAGTTACAAAACACGTGAGGGAAATTTGTATCTGAATGAGATTGGTGGCATATCACGAGGTCACCGCTTTTATTTTAGATAAACACAGAATGGAAAAGACACTTGAGCAGATATTGTAAATTACAATTTAGTTGAATGTAGAGGGCTGAAATTTGTGTCCTAAATTATACGTGGTCTTTCAATGTTGATTTATGTTGACCGTAAAGAATCACTGGCGACAATGGAAAATGTAGTAGTGCTTATTCGCGCTCACGTTTTCCACTGAGGTGGGAGGCCATTAAGACGATAAAGCCGATGAAAAGAGGTAAAAACATGAAAGGTGGTGTCTGTGAAAGTTGCCATTGAAAACAGTAACAAATTACGTTTCGATGGCTTGCTGGCTTTGTATCGAGACAAAGTGTGTCAAATTTGCGGCGATTGTCATGCCAGGCTAATGCCAACACACTATGTCCATGGCACGTTTAATATTTCATGATCAAACCACCGAGTAGTTTTATTTGACTGGCGTTTACATGCCGGATGGACAAGGTGTATGGGGGACATCCCATCCTCAAGTTCACATTGAATATCAAGGTAAACGTAAAGAAATCACAGAAGCAGCAATATGTAACGTTAATACTTAGTCACATCCTTGATATTCTGGACATTGCTTTATAGTTAGCAATACTGGACCAAGAACAGCTTATCTCAGCCACTCTCAGAAGCGAGTTCAATCCATCCTAGCAGAAACACACAGACTGTTAATTTCGCTTATTCAGCGTAAAGTTGTGTCGACGCGACAAGAATCGACTGAAGAGTCATACACTCCACATTGTAGGTGCACTCGACATTATAATTAAAACATACAATTTACCTATTGGATTAAGACCAAGGCCAGTTTGTAACTTTATAACCTACATCCCCCGTCTCCATTTGAGTTTTGAAAGATGATTGACAGTTAGTCCTGCTACAGATTTAAAAACAGACGTTGTATGTTTTGATAGGGCGGTGTATCGATGGTGTTCGAACAGGAGGATTCCATCATCAGGCTGGCCTAAGGGTGGGATATCATCCCACACGAAACATAACCTCCTCTTGTTCGTGTTATGTACACACTCGAGGGGACCGGTTTAGGGTACATCCGTATTTTCCTACAAAACGAGCAGCGTAGGTAGAGCTGTTTTTGTATGAATTTTATATTTTTGATAGCCCATTAAAGCACACGATGGCCCGGGTCTTGGCAGCTGTCCCCGACATACACGGAGAAGGTTACCTGCATCCGGCACCCGCAGCTCAAACGCATCCGCCGACCGCAAAACAATTTGTGATTTTAGCGTCTTTCCGGAATGGCTCAGGTGGGTTTTGTTATTTTCATTGGTGTTGTGATGAGAAGAGGCAGACAACATCTAGATTCATCACGAGAAGACCCCGCATCTTTCTGCTGAGTGAGTGATGGATTTACTGATGAATTACAACTTGAAATAGTTTATACGACGTCTCTAGCATCAGCTCCACCCTCGAGACAACCGCGGTGGGTTGAGCATTGTTAACTCCAGAATGGGGTCAACCAGTTAATTAATTAAAGCGACGAGTTGTTTGAAGTAAAACTTAACAAAAGTTTTAGAGATAAGTGATTGAGGAGGAGGAAGCATCCGGCAGCGGTGAAAACTTGTGAAGAGGAGAGCTAAGGAGGCGGGAATGTTTTTCTGTTGGCTGTATCAGTTCCGACCTTCTTCCGCAGACAAGTGATGTGTAGCTAAGCCTCTTCCTGTGCCGCTGGTAATGAAACGGGATCGCGGAAAAAGGACTTCCAGGGTTTGCCCAACTTGTCAGCCACCGTCCCCAATTACAGCCGCCTTGAGAATATCAACAGATCGTCTCGAGCAAATGTGAGACGGTCTGTAAGCCAATAAGACAGGCTAGAGATGGCTGCGGAAGAGGCGGGCGTGTCTATTTGTCTACCACACCGAGCCTCGCTTAATTGGGTATCTCCTTCCTCGACGACTCGGTGATCCCCGGCCCCAACGATGAAGTTAATTATTGCGCTGCTTGAATGTGGGATGCTATATAAATAGGGATTGTCCTTGTAAAGCTGGGGAGAGTGCGGAGTGTAAGGAGTCTGGGGCGGGCAAGGCAGGACGGACCGTGTCAGACAGACTAATATCGACTGATGGGTGTGTGCGGCTATTTTCCTCCACCAGTAGGTGCTTAGCACACACTTCTCTGAGACTTCTTTAAGCGGCACGCCCGCTGAATTTCTTATCCCTCGGGCTGCCATCATTATCATCTAAAAGTTCCGTTCTCAGAGGCTCCACTTTCAGAAAAGGTGGCCATGTAGAAATAGTACTCGGGGGGCGCAAGTCAAAACCTCAGCCTTCGCCCCCTTAAAGAGCACCATAAGGGGCAGCAAAATAAACGCCTAGCGCTCCCCTAGGGTTGCGTCGCACGACAGATGGTCCTCAAAAAGCTCTCTGCTGCTACGACTTGTAAGCGTTTCTGACGAGTTTTAACCTCGCGCATCCGAGAGTAACTCGGGGAGCGGAGGTGTCGATGGTGTGAGCCCGAGGTGTCGCACGCCTCTCCTCGGCGGGTAACTTTTACTGCGGTTTTACACCGAGCTATGAGCGTATAAAATCTATCTTTCGCCCACCGTCAATTTATTCAACCGCCAAGGCGTAATGTGGTAAGGCTTATAAAAGACTTTTCTTATTATGT
>JAXGGS010082762.1:0-21232 GCA_035585475.1 Armandia brevis | reverse complement strand
CTTACTTACTTACTTACTTACTTACTTACTTACTTACTTACTTACTTACTTACTTACTTACTTACTTACTTACTTACATACGCACAAATGCGCCTTTATCGCGACCACTGCATTCTGCGCCTATATCGCGACCAACAAAATTTTATTTATTAAGTGTTAAAAAGTCAACATATGTTATAGAAATAATCATGTATTGGTATATTGACCATCAATTTTCTAAAAAAACACTTTTATCTAGAGCATATATTTTTTTCCAACAAATACGTATAATAAGCCTTTATCGCGACCAGTTGAAAAAAGTTATCAGTGGAAAAATTAAAAAAAAAAAAAAATGGATTGAATATTTTCGTTAATTCTGAAAAACAGCTTTTGCCGTTTTATTACGGCCGTGACCATTTTCATTGCGTGAATTTTCGGTTTCTGAAAATTGTTGCGTTATTCTGTTATTGGTTGTATTATTCTGTTGTTGGTTGTATTATTCTGTTATTAGTTGTATTATTCTGTTATTGGTTGTATTATTCTGTTATTGGTTGTATTATTCTGAATATGTTTGTATTGTTTTGTTTTGGTTGTATTATTCTGTTATTCTTAGCTTAGACGAAAAGAAATCAGTCGGGGGAGAAATCCCTCTTTGGCTATTAAAGGACAATTTAGAATTAAGTAGTTACATTTGCTTTTTATTGAATGAGTTTTTTGATACTGGTATATTTCCGGACACACAAAAACTAGCAAACATAACTCCTGTTTTTAAAAAAGGAAATCCTTTTTTAAAAGAAAATTATAGACCAATCAGTATTTTGCCTCTTTTATCTAAAATTGAGAGAGCTTTACACACGCAAATTTCAGATTATATGGATGCTTTTTTGAATCCTATTCTTTGTGGTTTTCGGAAAAAACACAACACTTAGCATGCTCTTTTAAAATTACTGAATTCGTGGCAAAAATACTTAGACAAATCGGGCTTCATCATAACTGTTCTAATGGACCTTTCAAAAGCTTGTGATTGCCTACCTCATGACTTGATTATAGCAAAACTTCAGGCTTATGGCTTTGACAGTAAAAGTCTTCAACTGTTATATTCATATCTACAAAATCGCAAACAAAGAGTTAAGATTGGTAATAAATATAGTGATTGGATAGACATCTTGATAGGTGTCCCACAGGGTTCTATATTAGGTCCTTTACTTTTCAATATATTTATCAATGATCTATTCTTATTTATTGAGAAAACAGAAATTTGTAATTTTGCTGACGATAACTCAATCTATTGTCAAAAGGAACAAAAGGAACAAAAGCCAGTTTATCGTATCCGGCGCAAAACACATGTTTACTGAGGCCGGCATAAAATTTAGTTTTATACATCGCACTGTATACTTTAGTTAAAATAAAAACCCTTGTCATTTCGTTTTTTTTGAAAACCAATCGAATTTGGCGCAAAAAAAAAAAAAAAGTCGGCTTCAATAAACCCTACTAACAGATTTTAGAATTGCTACAAAAGTTAAAATGTGTAAAAAATGTAAGTATCTTTATAGAGTATGGTCTTTTTATATAACCTCCACAAGCAAGCATAGACGTTTTTCAATAGGAATTGTGATTCCACCTTAAATTATCGCATTTTAAAATTCAAAAAGACAAATTTAAATATGAAAATGAACTGGGTACGATAAACACTAATAACAGAAAATTACTTACTCCCTGTAAGATAGTTTCTGCTAATACTGTTTATCGTACCCGGCATATTTTTAAATACTATTATAAAATACCTTACATTTCAATGTCAAAAATCATTATATTTAACTGTAAAAATGAACTGGGTACGATAAACACTAATAGCGGAAAATTACTTACTCCCTGTAAGATAGTTTCTGCTTTTATAGGAACAAAACCGACTTTAGTAATTCTAAAACCACCTTCCTGCACATGTTTATTGACCCCATATTTAAAACGAACTTCTTATATATCATTAGAAGCGCCGTTTAAAAAGAAGTCTTTTGTACTTTTCACTTTTAGAAAATATATTATTTTTGTCCGGAAAAAAATTATGCAATTTCGGGTTCACTAAAACTGTGTCGAAGGAACGTAGATAGTAAGCGCTTACACTGACAACTTCTGTCAACCGACTTTATTGAACCTAAACTAAAACTTCTGTCAGATCAACCAAAATGGTAAAAAAAATATAAATAATGATAAGTTTTAATGAAATCTTGTTCATAAAATATATCGGGATCAGTAAACCGGTGAGTAAGTCGTGTTCAAAGAAAAAAATCTGTATATTTTTTTTCATTAATCTTTGAAAGAATATATGAGGAATTAAGCATAAGCATTTTAAGAAGATGTTTCCTATACGTCCCCACAATCTGTGTAAGTGACTGCAGTTCCAGTTATTGTATATAGCGCATTGGGTTTAGACGTGTCCGAGTTTGCTTCATTAATTGATGAAGTTTCTTTTTGGTTCGGTCCCGTTCCGTTTGCTCTAATTTGTATTGTATTTCTAATTTGTACTTGCACTTCCAATTTGTATAAAAAATTGTAATGCGATATACACTGCAGTATAATGCGATTACAATGCAATAACCCAAGAAGTAGTAAATGTTCCATTCCATGACGCAAATGTAGAGATAAAACTACTGGGAAATTGTTTTCTTTCTCATATATATATGTAGAGACTTACTCGGAACTCAGAAATGATAGCCACAAGTGGAATGAAGAGAAGAGGTTCTCGAAAATCATAGCCACAAGTAAGGCAGAGAGTAAAAGTTATGAGTATAGGTAGCGTTAGTTGTCTCAAACAACGTTGTCGAGTGTAGACTTCAGACTTAGGAGCTTAGTAGAAGTAGAGGTGTTACTTCCTACTCAGTCCCTAGTATGTGCCTAGTATGTGTATAAGCACTACTTAAACTGTCACTGGGTTCTAAGTTTTTTACGTTTGTACACCAAGTTAGATTTTTTCCAGCTAATTAAGGGCGGATAAATCTGTAACCACAAGCAAGTTGTCCCATCTGTTCCGACAATTCCAACTAGTTGTTTTATGTTGATAAGCAGTGACGAGACAATTTTACCACTTACTATAGACCACTTCCTTATGTACATGCTATGTGCATTACTTATTTAGCCCGTCAGTTCAGTTCTGCAATGCATACATTTATTCTATCGGAGTCATGTAACACAACACGTACGGACTGTACTCTATACCCCGAACACTTTACCGAGCACTTTAACCTTTTAGACCTAACGCTACTAAGATTCAGCAAGTTAATTTAACCATAGTTTATAGACTGGTACGGTTTAGAAACTATAAAATATGTTATTGTGAACAGTTGTGCCGGGTTAAGTTAATAGCTTCCTATTGTTTACTAATCACCTAAAAAACTCGTACAATAGAACAAACTATTTTCACTACCGAAAGAGAATTTAACCCTGCACAAATTATTTGTTTTGAGTTTCCAAACCATGTAGTGGCTATTAACTATGATTCAACCTAGACATGGTGTTACTTCCCGTTAAAAGTATCTGGGCCGTTGAACTGTGTCAATTTGAACTAATTACGAGTTAGCGTAATGATACAAACGTTTCAATTTCAATATACTGCACACTGTATTATACTGCTGTATTATACAGTGTGCAGTATACTTTGAGAGATGAATTATGAGAATTATAAGAGATGAAATCTAAAGTACCAGCATACCTAAGCATTTTGACCCTTTGGTAAGTTATTTATCTAGTCTCGGGATATAGGGTTAGGGGTTTCCGAAATCCTTCACCTTACGATTTCTTCACGAAGTTTAATTTAGCGTGTTTTAACTAAAATTTGAATTTGGTCAAGCTTCATTGCTTATCGACAAATCATATAAATTTAAGAAAGTAAGTAAAACAGCAATAAGAGTTATTCGAATTATCGAGGCGCGATCGGAAGGTCGCTCATTGTGAAATGAGGTTTCTTCTAGATTCGTTCATTTCAGTACTAGTCTTTATCATTAAGGCAGTCAGTGGCAGGTAGGATGAATCAAGAAAACGCATTTTGAATTAAGTCTAGCTTCATTTATTTACCTATGATTATTGTACTTATATCTACTGATAATACATGTTAATGGCACGGGGTAAGACTCAACTAAACTTATCCAATGTTACAAAACAAGAATGGGTTTTAGTTATCTTCATAATTTCTACACTAGTTGGAAGCGCAAGGTATATTACAGAACTTTAGACGAAGAAACGAACACCGATTTGGAAGTCCTTTCGCAAATAACTAGGATAAGTTTTAGATGTATTTTACCCCGTGACGCTATCTACCAATATTGACATTTTGAAAAACTACCTCATTTTTTAGCGTCATCGGACTGGTTCTCTGAAGCCTTACTGTGATATACCATGTCAATTTGAGATATTGCAACCCGCTATAAGAAATTTACTTCCCCCACTAAATGGGTAGTTAAATCTATAAAATAATTTAAAAATTAAATCTGTAAAAGATTGAGGAAAGAAGAGAGCTACCGTTCAAATACGTCAAACTTCCTTTAGTTGCAAAGACAAAGACAACTAAGAAGTATTCATTATGCCTTCATTATGTATTCGATTATGCCTTCTTCACCCCAAAATTCCGCACGCGAACGGTATTGCTTTTGTAACAAAGATTATGTCAATTTACGCCTAATAAAATGTAACAAGGACAACATTAGCTTTATCACGGTATCAGTGACAGAAAAACACAGAGTTATAATAGACTCGGTTATTCAAACTCCCCGTTTATTCGGCACCCGAGAGTACAGTTAAAAACTATTCTTTTCATTACAGTGTTTCTGTTGATCACACTGTCTCTATGGCTACGTGAAATAAATCAAAATTTACTCCTATTTGCATAAATAATATCACTTGTGGTGTGACAAACAAACGCTAAATGAATTTTCGAGATTTCGATAGTGTTGTTAGTGTCGTTGTGCAGTATCACTGTCAAGTGTAAAGTAACAGTGTAATAGTGCCAGCAGATGCTCTGTCTACAGTATTCTAAATTCTAGCTGGATGGAAGTGTGTTTCTGTATAAAAATGTATCTTTTTTTTTTCCGATCGGTATACATTTAGTGTCATCAGCACTTATCACAATGTTAGTTTATATTACCCTAGATCATTCAGGAATTGGGAGGTAGGATTGACAAAGAAAGTACATTATGATTTAAGTTCAGCTTGATTTATTGACCTTTTATTTATCTAATACATTCAAAACATAAAGACCAGAAGTTTGACGATATAACGGGTAATATAATCATGAAAAATTGGTCAAAGATAGAAGTTATCGAAGAGAACCGTTATTTTGAGAATTTGTTTCTCACTTTATACGTCATAGGTATGACGTCTTTTTGGGCTTTCAGATTTTCATACTATACCCTAGACCCTACTCGTACTAAAGTTTTTTTCAGTAAACAAGATTATTTGTATTTTGATAGTAAGCAAAGGGTATATTAGCAAAAAAAACTGCAATTAAAAAAGCAACACACTATGAGAGGTTTGAGTAACAAACTGGAGGGAGGGATAAAAATCAAAATGGTAGCTTTTACGCTATCATCATTTTACTTTAGCTCTTTCTTCCGCTAAAGAGATGCATTGAATTGGAATTATTCACTGACTTCAAATGAAAATATGTGAATACGTTTGCGTTAAAAGGAAAACTTGTAAACTAATAATTTTTTTTTGAGGAAGCAGTAAAGGAAGGGGTCATATATAACGACACCCAACGTAAGTCTTCTTATTGCTCAACCACGTCCAATAACTGGAATTTACTTGGAATTCGTAACTATTCGAGAAATTGATTACATCGTATTTATAAGGGTAGAGTGATAGGACGGTGTTTAAAGGTTGAGATAATATTGTAGACGTTATTGGAGTTTTACGTCATTCTATTTGAATTCCCTGAAAAAATGTATTTTTCTATAAAAATCGTAAATAAAACCGTATAAGCATATTGTTGTCTCTCTTTGTCAATGACAATTTTTTTCTCTCACTGGTACGTGTTGTTGTGATACACACACATTGGTAATTCGTATTTTTCGTTTGGTTGGAATATTATCTTGTCGCATGATATCACGAACATATCAATAATGTTATGCTTAACAAGCTGGTGTCTTTCATTGTATTATCTCATTCGTACTTGCCAAGACTAGAATAAACAAGAGTTATTTGTTCACTATATTTTGTATATAAGTGCGATAAAGTTTTACCTCGCTTATTTTCCATTCAATAAAATATTACAAAAGGTACACAATTAATCCATTTCTAGATTTAGGCTGACCAAAGTCAACTCGACATTGACTATGGTTCAGCGATCACTTAAGTGGGCATGTCTCAAAAGAAGATTCTTTGTCTACAATTACGGTAAGTAAGCGACTTCTTTAAAGTTTTCGAATTCTTTAATGGTTGTATTTGTAAACTGTATGTTTACAACTACAGTTAGGAATCGAATCGAATCGAATCCTACAACTAAGGAATCGAATCGAGTTGAAAGGAACCTTGCGCCCAGTCCACTTATTTTTTTTTAATTCGCAATTTTTAATTTGCATTAATGGCTAGAAATCGTAGAAAAATGTGTTCAAATTTAGCCTAATAATAATAATGGGATTTGGTTTTAAATGACCAGCACGTACATTATGACCGCACTTGTAACCTAATGTTTAAAACTTAAATGATATATATTTATGGTTGATTGGGAGCTTTAACTTATGTAATTAGTCCTGACTACACTATATACTAACATAATATTCAAGCACTGTCTTCTCCTCAGGTAGTTTTTCTCATCAAGATGTTGAATGACGTAACTTTCGAAATGAAACAAGCAAATTTGAAAGGTTCAAGATTGCTATTAAGAATGATCTTTGCGATAGTTTTGGTATGTTTTTTTTTGTAAGATGAGTTTTTCTTTAAATGTAAAATCTATGGAGCACACTCTCAACCTCTTTTTAAAGATAACGATAACCAAAAAACACCAGGTTTTAAGAAGTATCAATTACCATAAGCCATTTCGAAAGTGACGTCATCATGCTAGCAAAAAATATGCGAGTGTAAAAGAGTATATCAAACTTATTAAGAAATGTAACTACCTTTGTTTTGTTTGTTTGTAATATTCAAATCTGATTATCACTCCTTTGATCGCATATCTCCAACCCCTAAAAATAGTAACATTAAGTAATCTAAATGATTATCTACATTTCTAATGAAAGACTGAAGCAGTATCAGATTAGACAGCAACATAGAGAGACCCAAAGCCTATAATGAAAACGTTGTATGATGCGTAATTCTCAAGTCTATTCCAACTATTCAACAAGTCTATTCCACCAACATGGCACCCTGCTCCCCCGCCCCCAACCCCCCTCCCCCCCCTTCATTTCCCTCCCCCAGCCCTTTTTAGAACTAACTAACTGACTAATATATAACTAACAACTATATGTATATTTCTTTATAAGCAAAGTAGTTACCTCCGTAAAGTCTTCAAAATATGAGCTTCCTCAAATAATAATTAAATAATTTTGAATTGTTTTTTTTTGGAGCTTCCTCAAATAATAATTTAATAAGTTTAAATTGATGTTTTTCCTTGTCTTTTGATATCTCTCAAGCTCCCTCAAAAAATATCTTTTTCACTATATATTATCATTGGCTATTTAAAGTCAAAACTACCTCACTTCTACCACCATGCAACCCTCTCACCCTCTCACCCAAATGTGAATAAAAAACAGTTATTCTTGAAAACGAACTTTGTAAATATGCAGAAAAGAAGCTGGAAGGTCTCAGTTTTTAGGCTAGCATGACAATAGTTACAATAAAAGTTAATACAACAAAATCTAGTATGATTAAAAATGTAAACCAATTTCTAGACGAATGCTAGTTTCAATGACAACATAAAGCCGTGCAACCATTCAATATTTACAACATAAATAGTTTAGATTTTTGCTTTTTATGGCTCTATAGGCTTCATAAAACGAATAAAAATGCAGTAATAATAATAATGAAAAACAATTATTCATTTCTGCAACTGTTACGTGACCAATGTCACAGTGTCATAGATTTTGACATATTAAAAAAATACACCTATTTACCGTAAGGATCCGCTATTTTGAAATTTTTTATTAGTACGTTATATAAAAAATGAATAAAATATTCGAACTCCTCGTCCATTAATAATGGAAAGTTGCAAACTTTCATTATGTTTTGACCACAGGAAAACTGGTTTTAAGAGTCTGGAAACTATTTCTAGGGGTAAAAAGCAGGTTTTTGTTCAATTCCTTTGAAAAATTGCAACTTTCGTTCTGACTTTAAATTAGGGTTACACTTTCATACATCACTCCAACAAAATCATGTTAACTGAAAATATAGGTAGGGTCGTCACTCCCTAAAAACCGAAGCCCCTCTACCAATGAATATGTGTCATTCGCTAGTACGACATCCTGGGACTTACAGTACGACATCCTGGGACTTACAGTAGGACATACAAGGACTTTAAACTTAAAAGATTGAAAATCCATAATGGCAGATATCTCATGGTAAACAGGTGTATTAAGTTGCCGTAATTAGGCATAATACGGTCGGTTTCATTAAAAAAAGAAACGAATATAAAATTTGAAAAAAATTGATAAATTTTCAAAAAAAAAAAAAATTGATAATTTTTCAAAAAAATCAGTAAATTGATAAAATTTGAAAAAAAAATTGCTTTTTGATAATTTTTGATTTTTTTCAAAAAAAAAATCCAAAAAAATCCAAAAAAATTGCAAAAATTGCAAAAAAAATCAATAAATTGATAAAATTTGAAAAAAATTGATAATTTTTCAAAAAAATAAATTTTTGAAAATTTTTCAAAAAAATGCCAAAAGAATTGATAAATTGATAAAATTTGAAAAAAAATGCCAAAAAATCAATAAATTGATAAAATTTGAAAAAAAAATTGATTTTTGATAATATTTGATTTTTTTCAAAAAAATGCACAGAAATAAAAAAAAATTAACCCTACAAAGCCATAACATTTTTATTACCAATCCAATAGTCATAAAAATTTACAAGTGTATAGAACTTGACACTGGCTATCATATGGCATCATCATTTTTTTCGTGACGTCATATTTTTTGCTGATTTTTTCTTTTTTTGCTGAAATCAGCAAAAATTGGCTGTTTTGGCAAAATGGTCATATCATTTCAACCCTATAAGGTAGACAAACTTTTAACCCCTCATTTTGTTTGTATTAGATGGTACTAACTGCTAGTATACAATTTAAGCCCCAAGAACCTATAATTTGTGCTGATGCCAGCATTTTTTAACCAAAAAATTGAAATTTTTTGTCACAAAATACGATTTTGTGACGTCATGACAATTCTTTTAATTATGGAAAATGGTTATCTAATGAATATCTACCATATCTGAAAATTTGAAGAAGATTGCATTTGCCTAACAAAAGTTATGATCATTTACTTTTTTTACTTTTTTTAACTGTGGTAAAAAGTGGTAAAAATAACACCCCCCTCTGACAAAACCGCTGTAACTTTGAAGGATTTTAGTATTTTGGATCGAAAATTTAAAGAAATGTGTATTTATAGTATATATTAAAAGTCACAAATTACCAGGGGTGTCCAGCTATCAGCAGAATATTGAATTATATATGTTTCCAACTATATATGTTTCAAAAAACCCAACCTTTGTAGGGTTAAAAAATATTTTTTTTATTTTTTTAAATTTTAGCTCTATTCTGGGAAGGCATTTTTTATGACCATGACTGGGTGGAGATTATTACTCTTCCCCTGTCTAAATTCTGAATAAGTTATTCATGAACTCATGAAATTTGGCATGAAGTATGCCCTACAGTTCTACTTTCAGAATTCTGGCGTCAGCATGTTTTTGATCACGTTATAATATGTAAAGACGATTTGATTTTATGACGTCATATGTAAAATATAATGTTGTTTTCTAATGGTTAAATTAATTAGGTGCCTAATTTTGCTCAAGTGTCAGCACAAAGTCAGCAAAACATAACATGATGTAATAGGAATGTCACATGACCATTTTTTCAAAAGGTATTTTGTCAAGTAACCATCTTGCAAAGTTTCAACTTCATAGCTTACATAGTTCTAGAAAATTAGTTATTGCAAATTTTCCTAAAACTTGTTTGTCTTGCAGAAGTGCAAGTTGTGCCTGTATTATCCACCTAAAAGGTAAATATGCAGAAAACGATTTATATTGTAATCGGAATGCCGTACGGGAGAGACAACTAGTATCTATAAACATTTCTCACTAAAACATTTTTTTTAAAACTCCTGCGGTACTCCAAAAACTTTGTAAGTGTATACAAAGCCTCATCTGTTTTCATCACTAATCACCAAAATCTTATTTTTTAATTACTTGCACAACTTAATAATTAAAAATTCTAATATGTTTGGATATAGCAGTTGAGTTTCAATTAATATCGTGATAAAACATTGCTCTTTTATGTACTAAGTATAAAAATAATTAATTTGCTTGTTCAGTAAAAGTAACTTTAAAGAGGACTATGTACTAAGTTTCTTCATCGCAATCGGAATGAAAATATCGGGGAATCGGAAAAACTAAAATTGCTCTAAACGAGTTGAGATTTTCACAGATGGTAGAATAGATATTGAATTTAAGAATGGTCGAGGCAGATTTTAAAAATATTTGTTATTTCAGGAGATATGGAAACTTTGTCTGATTTTTAAAGATTTATTAAGGAGTAGAAAGAAGTTGTTACACCAGTGTTTATAATATTTAATTTCTTTTTAATAAAGATGTTAGAATTGAATAGATTTTTTAATCATCTATTTTAGTTTGAAAACATTAAAAAACTTTCTATTAAAGATCAAACATCAAATAAGACAAATTTCTGCAATTGAATTGAATTGAATAAAGAGTTATATAATACCATGTGCTAACATAAAATAAGTTTTTGATTTAAATATGAATACACGTCAATTAACTATTACATTTGGTTTAGCTTACGCCTATGCATAGTCCTTGTTAACGTTGCCATAAATAGAAAAACTTTCTGCTTCTTGCTTTTTGCATAACAACTATAAATAATTTAAGTGATGATCTTTCTATATGAAGTGAAGTGACCGAAAAACTTTTTGAATAACTTTATTTCCCATGCATGATTCCAAAACATTACTTTTTTTTGCGTGCTCGACTTCGACCTTTCGGGTACAAATATATAATAAGTCCCGTCAGTAAGATTAAAAATTATTATACTACTTTAAATCTTAAAATATCAGATATGAATCGTTACTAAGGAGTTGCTAGGTTAAGCATTAGGAATTTTATTTAAGGCACCATACATCGAAAATAATTTGTAAATATTTTTGAAAAACATAGCATTGCTCTAGCTGCAAAGTTTCTAAAATCACTAAAAACATTTGTTGGGTAAACGGAACTTAAAAAGAAAAAATGATAATGTATCAAGAACTTTATTGAATCTTCCTTCTTGTAATAAATAGTTGTCATAGTTACTCAAAAGCTTCAGATTAATTATCTACGTCTATCATATTTGAGTGATTATTTATGTGAAATAATACTGTTCTTCGTCGAAAAACTTAACATTCATCGAAAAGAAGTTTCTCATTAGCTGTTTGAATTATAACTCGATTAAGCAAGTCAAAAGCTTGCACCTTTCTTTATAACAAAGAAAGGCCTCCGCATCTCACCCATATAGGGCCGGATCACGGGGATTACCCTCCGCTGCAATCCATTCTTTTCTAAGGAATGTATTGATCCGTCGCTAACACTATGCAAATGTTGGGAACATACCAATAGGCGTTGTGTTCCTAATGCGGTGTGAAAGCGGAAACTACGATGCTGAGTTACTAAGTTATTTATGATTTATACATTATATACTTCCCATTTTCAAGGTAAAACTCATAAGCTAACTAAATTCAAAATAACTATCACCTAGATATCTAATAAAATAGATATATTAGATATATTAAAATTACAATTAAACACACCTGTGTTTAAAAATATTTCAACTATTTCTACTAAATATGTTTTATTTGTAAAGATTTGATTAAACTCAAGAATATGACGTCATAATGTTTCATTTTCTGAAAAGAAAGAAATATTGCTATGACAACAAATTATAATGTAGGTTATAGAACAAAAAATTATAATGTTAGTTAACAGATTTCTCTTGTGTGTTAAGTGTAGGCTTCTGACGTTTAACGTGATGTAACGCTTCATATATTTTTCATTTAAACTTGTTGTTTCGAAAACCAAAGTCGAATATCGAAAAGTCGTAGGACGATGGGACTAAATGATCATTGTCCATTGCGTGTTTATAAATACAGTATACTGTGTTGTCATAGTAATATTTCCGTTTTTCAGACTTTAAATTTGAGATATATATCGTAGATATACTTTCAAGATGATAAATGCCTTTTTTACTGAATAAACTTAATAACAAATGCACCTAGGAATATCCAGATATTGAATCATGGTAGGTTATGGATTTTGCTCAAATTCATATATGTTAAAGCACTTATGACAAAATTCGATCTGCCATATTTTGAAGACGTGACCTTGTCTGGTCCTTAGTATACGGGAATTATTTTTAGGCAAATAGTAAGCAATTTATACAGAATGTCAAATCTTAAGACAAAAAGAAAAATGTAAAACAATCAAATATGGAAAAAATATAAAGCAGCTTCATATATAAAAAAGCATATTTACTCAAATTGTAGAGACATTCAAACTATAAATGTTAACTTTTATTCGAACAAGGTCTATATTATAAGGATCCAGGCAATATCAGGACCAGATTATTTGTAAATTAACAAAAATTTACAAAAATGTACTATTTTAAATTTTGAATTTAAAAATTGACTGTTACAATTTTTTTTTAGTTTATATCAAGTTTTACAACATGTAAAATTTTGGTGCCATTTAAATGAGATAACAAAGAAAATATCGGCCTTTTAAAATCTGGTCTGTAATTGTTTTCATTCAAATTAGACTTTCCATTAAAACTTGGGTAGTCCAACCTCAAATTGTTCTAGAATGAATTTTATTATAATGGATTTAACATACCATGATTCCAGTTTCAGCCAAAGCAAGATTTGTTTAGGTGCATATTCTCTTAAAGTTTGCTATAAAGTTCAAAAAACATTAACTTACAATTGGTCTTTGTTGAATTGATCTTCTTCATCCATCTTCATTTAGTCATCTCTATGAAGCTAAAAAAGAAAAAGAAAAGTGGATGCTTACTTTTACTTTAAATAACACTTATCAATAAACAGGAAACTAAAACTGGGACTTGATACAAAAAGTTTGTTATGTAATATCCTCACAATACAATTGTTTCTAAGGTGTTGCTAGGGAAAACGATTAAGCAATTTTGTACCTTTTTAATAAAAAAATTTGAATTAAATTCCAGTCTCCAGTCTTGGATATCAGTAGATACATTACTAAACATGATCTGATTAAAACAAAATAGTGACCTATTCTTTTGAAGTTGCTAAGTTTCAATATGATCTTTATAGAGGGTTTCACTTTAGGTTGTGTCTTTTTAATACCATGCAATAGTGTTTGAAAATTTGTCATTTTTAATTACACATATTTTTGTTTAAAATGCTTTATTTTTGATTGTTGGTGTTTATAAGTCAATAAATTAATGCCTTCTGATCACATTTCTTTATAAACACATCGAAGATGTGAACTAAGGAAATCAAACAATAGTGTTTGTCATTTTTTTGTTGATCTTATCCTGAAAAGTCAGAAGGTGCTGATAAAACTACTAAGGTACAGTACACAAACAAATAAACAAAACCTTTTTATCAGTAAAACAGTAAAAAACACAGCCAGTTTGTTTACGTAACTATGAAAATTTTATTTGTTGCTAGGCAATGTTTTACGTAATGTTAAATGCACTGAGTATCATAATTCACTATTCATAATTAAGGCTTTAGAAGAAAAATAGTTGTTTCCACGGAAACAAGTTCTTTCCTTAGAAACGCGATTCAGAACTTTTTTTCATTTATTAACATTACTTCACACAAATATAAATAAGTGACATTATTATCTTTTTGTAGTTTATGATGAAATAGATAATAATAAAAAACACTTACTTTACACAGCCAGCAACCTTTACACACCAGTACCTGCGCAGGTTGGAATATGCTTCTAGGTTCTGGTAATGATGGGATTATCCAAGGAATTGATACCAGCATAGTGCTGAGTTGATCTGAAAGAGATAGGTTTTAACAGTTTATTCTTAAAAACAAAAAATATCACTAAAATTTTTATACAGAATTGCTATCTGTATTGTCGAGTAAATAGATAACGGGCACGAATTGATAAATTTATTCATTAATTGTAAGTCTCGACGTTCAAAAAAAATGACAGAAGTTTTTTCTACAGCAACAGTTTCTAAATATATTTAACTATATTCAAAGGTTACGAGTATTTCGAGCAAATAAAAATTAATCATCAAGAAACTTCACAAGCTATAATTTCCAAGTATACTGTAGTATAAACAAAATATTTGCTGAATATCTCATTCTGAGTTCTAGAATAACGTGTACTAAATCAAACAAAAATGTTTGTAAATTGTAAAAACTACTATTCTCAGTAGAAAAACAAATCTACTAAACCTTTTTCTTACTTAAAAAGTGGAAAAAAATAAAACTTAGAAGAAAATATGTTGCTATAGAAATAGTTTGTATACTGAGTATCCCATGTTTTGGTCAGAACATATTAGAAGTATGATTCGTTGCTATGGAAATAGTTGGGTAATAGCCCAAATGGCAATAAACGTAATAACGTAATGTCAAATATACTGAGTATCCTCATATCTAAAGTTTAATTTGTTGCTATGGAAATAGTTGATACAGTATTAAGTAATGTCAAAGATATTAACGTTTTGGTCATAACATATATACTGTAGTAGACATGTGTGAATAATGTTTGATACTGTAGATCAAAAAATACTAGTACAGTATAAGGAAATGAAAGGAAAAAGGAGAAGAAATCTATAATGTCAAGTAAATAGATAACAGGCATGAATTGAATATTTATGCATTAATGGTAATGACTTTTCAAAAAATGAAAGGTCTTTTTACGTGGACCACTGAACAACAACATTTTCTTGATATATTTAATTTAATTTACCTTCACAACTTTACTTGTAAAAGAAAACAATTTATACAAGTTTTCAAGTACAATAAAGGTGAAAAAAATTGAATAAACATTGACGTTATCAAAAAACTTTATACTACAACAAGAAAAAATTCGTTTATCAAAACTAGATATGCAGTTTAAATCCTAATATATTTTTTTAACTTTCAATTACAAAGCTGAAGTACTAACTAGCACATCAGCACTTTGAATATTTCAACACGTGTACAATAAATAGACCATACATACTGTACTTCTAAATTTCAAAATAAAAACCTTTCTTAATGTAGATGCATGTTCATACTTTAAAATCCCAACAGCATGTTTATCATTTATAGATGGACCTCAATGTTTACATTTTTTAAGGCCTTCACATGTTAATAAGTTCCATGTTCATGACAAAAGTAGTCACCCACCTCAAATTTTTAAATAGTCTTAATAAATATTACAAATACACTTTGGCTTTAGAATTGTATGTATCTAGTTCGTATCTTTTGAGGGACAAAAACTGTAAATAAATAATCTCGTGAAATCTTAAAACAAACATCTATACGTCTATGAATGTCAGAGAATAGTTTTTACCTTTGAAAGTGCCTTTGTAAACTTGTCTTTTCCCAATTTTAAAAAGTTTAAGCTACCATTTTTTTTCAAATTTATTTATTGCGCGTTTCTTCGGCAAATTTCCGTATGTTTGTTATTGTTTACGGAAAATATAGATCCACTTCGATTTTATCTAAAGGGATTGAGCCCGATCGTAATTTAGGTGTCTACCGCGGTGACAGCGTAGAAGCTCCAAAACACAAGTATGAGTCATAAAGACGTGGTCAAGTCGTAACGATTTGCCGCTATCACTATAGTTATTGTCGGTTTCGTTATGGTAACGGAGCATGAAGGAATCATGATTATTCAAAATGTCCGTACAATATCTGTGCAATGTCCGCAGCTTCAAAAAAATGTCCGTAATACTTTGAAAAGACAATATTTGGAAGTTTCTGCCAAAATACACATTAAAGAGGGAAAAACAAACAAACTAATAAATGTAAATAATGAATGCAAGCACAGAAAAGTTAGCGGAAACCAACTAACCTTGGTATTTTTGGCTCTATTGTGTGTTTGTTTGATTCAATCTGCTTTTTTTTCTAAGCTTCTATTTCTCGTCTTCTTGATTTTTTTGACTTTCGCAATACAATACAATACAACCTAGGCACCAGGTCAAACTATGCAAATATTACGCGCCCAGCAGCAGTTAGTTAGAAAGAAACAAACCTCGTCGAGTAGCAGTTAGCAGAGATTCATTTGTAATTTGAAAGGAAATAAATAAATTTAATGATAAGAAATAAATAGATTTAATGAAAAAGGTCGGATAGTCGACGGTCGCAATAACTTGCGGGTTTGCTTACTTAACGGCACGGTCGGTGTATTATATGCAGTTAGAATATAATTTGTATTTATTGCGACCTTCGACCATACTTTAAATTAACTTTAAATATACGCGCCCAATGAAATGTTTCGAGCGAGATACTTCATAGTACTATACTTTGTTTGAGTATCTACATAAAAGTAAATATAATAGTAGGATAGATTACTAGATTACCGTATCTGTTGTTGTTGCTGCGGAAAACCTGTAAAAATCGTAAAAATATAAATCACTAAGTCTTTAAAAGGAAATGTTGAAAACGTTTATAGTGTAGAATGCTTTCAAATAAATAGAAGTTTATTTCTCACTATTTCTTGATAAAATATTTTCTTTAACAAAATTCTGATTTTTTCTCTGCAAAACAATATTTGAAAAGCTTTGTTTATAAACGTAAACTACCCTAGGGAATATGTATAAATAGATAACTTCACTTAACAAAAAGTACCTTATATAGCATAAATCTTGAGACAAAAGAATAGAATTAATCAATGAGTTTGATAATTAAATTTATTACGATTAATCATTTTTTAAATAATATTTGCCTTAATTTAAAGTATGGTCGAAGGTCGCAACAAATATAAATTATATTCTAACTGCATATAATACACGGACCGTGCCGTTAAGCAAACCCGCAAGTTATTGCGACCGTCGACTATCCGACCTTTTTCATTAAATTTATTTATTTCTTATCATTAAATTTATTTATTTCCTTTCAATGTCGGCTTCTTTTTCTACATTTTTTAAGAAACGGCTTATTCATTTAGTTTGTAATGTGGTTCGAAAACGGAAAAGTATTTGAGTGAAGTGGAAACAATTCCGGGTCAATAATACTGCAAGTATGTAATAAAGAGTAAAAGTAAGACTTTAAACTTGTACATTATTACTGACCCCGGATCAGTAATAATGTAGAACTAAATAATGAAGAGTAATTGCTTACACAGAGTAAAAAAAGTAAAACGACTTTAGTGACCCAGAACTGAAAACCATTTTAGGGTCAGTAAAAGACTAAATAAAGCAGAAATAATGATTAGTTTTATTGACCCAGGAATTCAGCGATGATATCATATCAATAGAAAAAATTTAGTGTAATAGTAAGTGCTTACACAGTGAAAATGACTTTATTGAAGCCGGCATCACTAATAATGTGTAACAGAAAGATAAAGGGTAAGCGCTTACACTGAGTAAGAAATGTAAAACGACTTTATCGTACCCGACCTAAAAATCGCTCCAGGACTACAAAATAGATTAACAAAGCAGAAAAAAAGATAATTTTTATCGTACCCGGAACAAAAGCAATTATATCGAATTGTCAATTAGATAATTAAAGTTTATATTTATAAAAATAGAATTATTTTTTAAAAAAGGGGGATAGAATACACAATATATATAAAAGAGTATATCAATGAAACACCTGGATTGCTGAAGTTACTATGTTGAGTAAAATAGCGAAAATTGAACCTCAAGTATTTAGCTGTTTTATTAGCGGTTACAAACATAAACTTACATACTTTATGAGAACTATGTAGATGTAATATCTTTTTTAACGTTGACATAATACAATATTAGTTATAATATATTCTGTAATGTTAACATACGATAGAGAAAATAAAAAATAGAACAGAAGAGATTTCATAACCAGACATACACATTATAATAATTATAAAAACATTACCAAATCTTATCAAAAATAATACACACATAACATACAAATTATAATTATAACTAAATACCGAAATAGATAGTTCTAATTATAATTGGCTTGCTATGACCCATATTAATTTCACAACTTACTATAGCATAGTTTCGACCCTTCTTTCTAGACTAGCTACAGTAATATAATTGAGCAGGGTCACCTAAAATATGAAAAACCAAATCTATAAATTTCTTTATAAATATAGTTCCCCGTATTTTAAGTCTGCTGAACAGTCTTCAGTAGAAACTCAATTATAGTGAAATTAACACAAACGTATTATAAATTGATAAGAAGGAGGCAATATTAAAATAAGAAAAAAGGAAAAGAAAAAAAGAAAAAAGAAAATCGACTTATCAAAACAATGTTATATTATTTTTATTTATTTTTATATTTTTTTGGTTAAGGAAAACAGGTTTTACTGCTTACCTCATGACAGTAGCAACAGATATAATAAGTTGACCTGAAATAAACTGGAGTTATAAGTAGGGTCGTTAAATCCCTAAAGACCGTAGCCCCTTTACTGGAATTATAGCTTGCCACAAAATGTGAAGCATAAAAAAATGCACTCTGTTGCAAGGCTACAGAAAATTGGAGTTATAAGTGGGGTTCTCCCACCGTAAGACCTACTTCTTTACTGAAATTTTTATTTCATTACAATAATAGTGAAACGAGGTCGTCAAAATTGTTCACTAAGTTAGAGAATTCCTCAATATGTCTGTTGTAGAATTTTTTAGTTACCTTAGAAAGTTTATCAATATCGGCACCCTGCTTGATCATTCTTACTACAAGTGGCTTAATCGAGTTTACAAATTGATTACGGTTATTGCTTGCTCTGGAATTTCTGAGTAATTCAGCACCGGACGAAGAATAAAACATAGAGGATGGAATGTTACTAGATTTATGTGGCATCCTAACTATAGTAAAAGGGAAGGCATCTCTTTTATCAAATAAACCTACTTCAAACTTATTATCTATGATCTTAATATCTAAATCTAAGAATGAAGCTGACAAGCTATCTTTATTTTCTCTTCCCAACTGTAACTCTACAGGATAAATATCTTTATAAAACTGCTCGAAAATCATGTTATCATTGATAGCATTTGAGTCATCAATAAATCTAAAGATGTTATTAAGCCGGCGTGACAATAAAAGGTCTTTTTTCTTCAAATCCAACATCCATTTGTTTTCATAAAAATAGAGAAACAAATTAGCAAAAAAGGGGGCAGGATCAGAGCCCATAGGTATACCTATGATTTGTCTAAAAATGTTCTCTCCTAGTGTGAAATAGCTATTGTCTAGAAGATATTTAATACCATTCTTCAAGCTGGTTTTATCGAAGTTTATGTTGAACTTAGAGGGGTCACTTGTCCATCTAGCACCAAAATAATCTATGCCGATATGTGTGCATTCACCTCCATTAAAACAAAAGTCAACTAATGAATTAAGAACAAAAATAAGTTTATGATGTGGGATTTTAGTATACAATGTAGAGAAGTCAAATGTTGCTATAGTATTAGCTTTACCTCGCTGAGATAGTTTATTCATTGCTTGAATTACTGGCTTATTATTTTGAACAACCCAAAAAGTATTAACACCTGAAAAATATTTAGTTTTCTTGTTATATGACTCAATTTGTTTATACAGCAGTCTGAAGGCAGAAGTTATATTTTTAGAAAGAGGCTTAATTGATGATTTAGGAGATGCAATGATAAAGCGTGCTTTTATAGGTGACTTATGCATTTTAGGCAGCCAGTATATTTTTGGAAGGCAATGGTTTTCAGGTTTATTGTTATTAATCTTAAAAAAGGTCTTTAAATCGTTAATATTTTTATTGATAATAGCCTCAGTAGTATCATGAATTTGTTCGTATGTTTCTGTAGGGTTGTTATTATTAAGGCCTAACTCTTTTATTAAAATCATTGCATAAAACCGTTTGCAAATTAAGGAAATATTACCTGTTGCTTTATCAATAGGAACTATAACAAATCTTTCTTGAATTTTATCAAGTGCATCTCTTAGTTCTGATGAAGAAAGTAAAGGACTGTTGTTGTGGCTATTTGTATTCAATCTTAAATATTCTATTCTTTCATCTACACGCTTACTAACTCCAGAAATCCATTCATTCATGCTCTCATTTGCTAGACCTTGTTTATCACACCACGTATTTACACAACCTTTTATGCTTTCCATGATACATTTCTTAGCCTGATCTAAATCAATATTGTTGCATTGTCTAAATTTCGGACCTTTTGAAAAAAGTTTTCTAAGAGAATTATTCTCAATTATTCGAAGATCACCAGTAACAATATGATCGTGAAGTCCATCTTTATATGGTGAATTACTACAATCACATGGTATATTGTTTGGATTATTCAGAAAATTTTCAACATTTAGTTCAAGAACAAATTTGTTATAATTAAAAATCTTACTACTGATAGGAGATGATAGCTTATATGTCACCATAGGGATAGGAAAAATAGTATTAGATGGTAAACAATTCTTAAGTTAGGCTCATGTGATATCCTTGCCAAATTAATAAGTTCAACACCTTTATTTGTAAAAATAATTTTACATATATCATCTGGTGCTTTTTTATAAGTTCTTGCTGGTATAGGTTTATATAACTTAGCCTCTATTAAATCAAGAGCCAAAAAATAGTATTGCGGAAAGGCAAGATTATTACCCTCATCGATAATTTTGCTATTACGTAGTCAATTTATGCAAAAATAATAATTATAAATGGTCGGCGAAAATATAGCGACAACGTTTAGGGTACAAATCTTCTAAAATAATAAAGCGAATAATAAAAAGGCAAACGATTCGAATACCCTTTTAATAAGTAGACAGAATGCAAGTCAAAATATTTAAAAAACTGTTTTCGTACAGTAGAGAATGGCTATTACTAGCAAAATTTCAATATCAAATTACTATTGGAAAAAGAGTTGACTTTCTTAGAAAGAAAATATGCAGATATTAAGGAA
>JAXGGS010082541.1:0-14289 GCA_035585475.1 Armandia brevis | reverse complement strand
TCCACAAAGACCGTATCACTCGCAACACTTGATTTATTGAACGTACCCTGACCTTCCATATTAAACTTTATGATAGACAGGAGTGCGCAAGGTCATAATTTTCTTGGCGACTGAACAGGCTATTGTTCGACCGATCAAAACAACTTCGAGGATAAATCTCAGCCGGCATCAATTTGACTTTCTTGGCAGATCAATTGAAATTCTGGTGATAACTTCCGACTAAAAGTCAGTTGCAGAAGGAGCCCACCCTCTTCTCGCATTGTTCTCCTGTCGTCTCCTTCACATGGAATGAACTTGGGCATGCGCTTTGACTACTTCCTGCAGGAACGTAATTGCATGCAGACTCAGCGGAGTGACTTTCTCCTGTGATAAACTGCATCTACCCCTCGTGTTTTAGTGGGATAAGGAAAAGGTTATTATAAAACGTGATGCCGAGGCCCCATCAGAGGAACGCTACTATCGATCGTTTATTAACTCCCTCATACGGACATCAGAGACCATTTGTCAAAATGTCCCTTCCCAGACAACCTGTGTTCCAGGGATCCGGGTTTTATAAATGAATTCTCAGCGCCAGCACAACTGCTCACTTCTGATTTATACTTTCGAAAACGCAATACGACAAAGCGAAATCTCGGAAATGTGTTGTTCATGTTTGAGAAATACACATTCTACAAGGCCTGCGGATGTAAAACATTAATACTGCAGCTGTACCCAGTGCGTTTAAAACAAACACTATATCTCTATTACAAAGCAACATATTGACACAAGTGACTGCCGAAATGCTTTAAGGATGAAACAAACGAAAACATATTATTATGTTTTTTATTCAATCAGTTCCTGACTCACCATTTGTTCTTCTGAAACAGGACCCATGCTGCGGATGAGGATATTCGTCAAAACTTCCAGAGGCGGACCTGTAACGAAAAACCAGCATTGCAGAAAATCTATTTGGGGCGGATAGCTTTTGAAAAGCAATTAGGATTAGCTTACTGTCATAATTGTCTCGGGGCAAGTAAGATAGATCGCGAATATGTGAGCCAGCCGAAAAAAATCACCGGATATGAATCTCGAGAAAATCTGGCTGGCTTTTTCTGGCTGCGCAACCTGCGGTTTAATATTACTGTAATTATATAGAAAATGCTCGGCATGTCGTGCCGGAGTCGGGCGCTTGGATGAGACGGCTCAGCTATTCTTCTGCCTCAGTCTGACATTGGTGTCACATTTACGAAATGTGATTTGATTAAAAGCGAATAGACTGAGCCAAATGTTTCTCATCATTCATACGGGATTACCAACACGGACCATTTGCTCCCGCTTTGAAACTAAGTTAACGTCGGCAAGTAATAACTCACAGACCCGGGGTAAAAATGGCGAATCTGTAAGCTAAGTTGGTTTCAAAACATCGGACTCTGTCACGATCATCCATCATAGAAAATCCAATCAAACACCGCCTTGACTGATTTGACCTGTTGTAGCGCGTAATATCGCCTACGCACTTCCACAAAGGTATCGTCCGCTTGAGCAAAAAATGAACCGAAATTAGGTGTGCCATCTGGGTATTTCTTTTTTTGAATTTGAGCTGAAATAGAATCCCACTGTGTGGTCCGTAGTCACTACCCACCAGCTTCGAATTCAGGGACAGCTATACGTTTTCAAATAAACTGTACCGCCAAGCACCATGCACTTTGTATATATAAGAGTGTTTATAGAGTTCCGAGCACTCGGTTTTACAATTTTTGTACGCTCAAAAGCGACGTGGGCGAAGTGTGAAGATCTAACTGATATCTCGCTGTTTGAAAACTAGCATCTGTCGAGTCCATCGCCGAGCACCGAGAGTGCGTCCTAGTTTAACCACTCAGCCAGGCGGTTCGAACCTCCAATTGAGAAGTTAATCGGGGTTTAATTGGTGGCAGTTCAGATTTCAAATCCCCTGTCATCATCCGCCTTTACCCGTCTATAACTTCCGCTCCAGACTCTAGACAAATTATGTTTCCATGGCAACAGCCTGACAAGTTATGTCCCAAAACGGCGTGCGTGTCAGCAGCGTCAGCGATATAGCCAGGGCGCGGAAGTCAACTACCTTGCTGAAGGAACCACTAATTCCGACATTAAATCATAGATGGTGGCGGATATTAGATTATCGTCGGGCGCGGCGCATATCAGCTGACCGTATTTGCCTTGATGGAGCTTCCCATCAGCGCCAGTAGCCCACGTGACAGGCCAGTCGGTCAGGATTTGCGTTTAGAAGGTTGCGCGGTGATGGGAGTGCGGGAAAGAGTTGACATTTTCATGTAATCTCCGTAGCGGGGAAGGGTGGGATATTAACTGTCAGATATCACACACTCAGTCGCCCCGTAGTTTGTGTCTGACACATTCTGTTATTAATAAAAGTTTAAACCATCCCATTCGGACGTTTCATATGAGGAGGATAATCGTTTTATGACCTGGTTCGAAAGTGCTTACTGGAGTGATGTTTGATATATTGAGTTCTTGGTTTTCGTAAAAGTTGCCCGTACCTCGATCAACATGCTGTTTGGTGCATTAGCACATGTGGTTCTCTACCACAGCAGAGTGCTATACCACGCTATACCCATAATCCTTCAAAGAGGATATATATACATGTACCGGTAATATGATCTTCCGGTTTAATTCCCATTCACCGCAATTAGATCGCGATTTATATGGCGAGGCACGGGTATATAGATGGCTATCGAATATGTACCGAGGCTAAAATGAAGATGAGAGATGTCGGCAAATGCGCTTCAGTCATCTCCTACAAACGGTTAAAAGACCTATAAAGCTAGAGGACGGACAGCTGCTACCTCAGGAGCAGGCGTGGAGTCGCAGAAAACAGAGATGCCATCAAACATCGGCGAAAGGAACAACAGATGAGTTTTCCCAAACTAATTACAAGGCTCGCGCCTTTACTGTCTCTGCCAATTCAGCCCAGTCTCTCTGATGGATTTTGCCGAGCAGATGATGATGATAACGATTACAGCCTCTGCGGCAACGACAACAAAGCCATTAAGTGAGAAAGGTGAAAACATGACAACAGCGAACATGTTGATAAACCCGGGATGTGACGGTATGAAAAATGGATGCTAAGTGTCGGGAAATGGAGCTTAAGCATTAGAGGGAGGCTGAAAGTATTTACGCGTGCATCTACGCGCGCATATATCACTTTTGTTTGGCCCAAACCCCCCTCTGCCTATGGGTCCCGATGGACGGAGCATGTCCGGCTTCTACATGAGTGAGCAGACGACGGACGTCGATGAGATGGAGCTCGTATTTTCTGCTGCCGTGGTTTCTACCCTCCCCTAATGGCCGGTTTATGGCGGGAACCACTCGGGGCAGGTAAAGAGGGACTCATTAGCTACGAGGGGTAATGCACCCTCGAGGGAGAGAGGAATGGGAAGGATAGCAAGTGGCCTGCTTCTTAACTTCGGCCGGGGAGTGCGCATATATATATGGCGTGCGACGTGATTTATGTATGGCGGGATATGGCGTTAGAAGGACGTTATACGGAAATTGTCGTCTGGGTTTGACCTTGCTACAAGGACGTTGGCCAGCATGCATGGTTCAGCAGCAGGAGTTCCAGGTTTATAGGGCTACAGCTAACACGGACCAATACCCTGTAATAAATGACTTGGTATACATATTGCAAAATGTCGTTGTTATATTTCCCACACTAGTATCATGTATTATAGAGGCAGAATGCTGTAATTCTGCTGTATTTGCTCACCGGCCTTTTATCAACACTTCGTGCTAGGAGAGAGAATGTTTTCTAAGACATATTACAGCTTATTATTGCCTCTTCCAGTTGGTTTCTACTATAGGCGGCCTAGTTTTATCGCGGCAGGCAGCTGATATTGGTGTAAAGAACCT
The DNA here is from genome assembly GCA_035585475.1 of Armandia brevis. Classification (NCBI taxonomy): domain Eukaryota; kingdom Metazoa; phylum Annelida; class Polychaeta; family Opheliidae; genus Armandia; species Armandia brevis. The sequence continues at coordinate 10,404 of JAXGGS010082541.1, read as the reverse complement.
TTCATCTTTACCAGCTACAGCGCGCGCCAGCAAACGAGACTAATATAGCAAACAAGTCATATCTCGCGCCTACAATCAAAGACCTTGCTTATGAGCCAACTTGTTTCCTTCGAGTGTGTTTCTTATCGTTTGTTTACAATACTTTACCGTCGAGGAACATCTGCCTGCGTTAACTTTGATGTAAGGCGCCATTTGGAGAAAGTTTAGGCGTGCTGGAAGGGAGGCAGACGACATTTGCAGGGGAGAAGAGTTTTGGCGCGTGTCCTCCGTGATTAATGCCACGGATTTATGGCGGGAGAGCACTCAGCTGCCGGCAGAGTAATGGTCGCCGAGGTGAGAAATAAGCGACGTCGATGGCCCCTGCACCCTTCATAGACGCGTTCTATTGATTCGCAAGACAAACAGTCGCTTGTGTGACCAGATTTCGGCTAAAGTGCTGTGTCATCATGGGGTGGTGCGCGCCTCGTTTGTGGGTTGTCATTAACTAATAGCCACTCTGGTCCTCTCACCATATCTCTCCAAAACTAATGCGAGAGATATGTCTTCTGGATATTGCTAACAACAAGATGCGAACAATTCCAATGCATTTATCATCGAACGAATGCAGAATCTAAATAAAAGCTCGAGCAGTCCAACTTGTTTATTACTCGGCTGCTTTACCATTTCGGACACACGGTGTTTTCAGTGATGATGAAGGCATCTAATATAAGATATGAAAGGTCAAGTGATTATCAGTTTGTGTACATGATTAATGAGCCGGACACTTTACTACGTCCGATATTAGTGTTTGGTCACAAGGAGGCCCTTCTGAATGACTTTTGCTCTTTATCATTGACGGAGATTTTGTATGATTCGATTTAGTAGAGAGATAAATAAAACTAAGATGAAAGTGGAAGCTGTTCAGATAGAAGTTCGGTCCAGAATCGATCATAGCTGCGCATTTGTTCAGAGGACCGGCGCCCTCATTATACAATCATTGAGTATTGATGTAGAGCCAAAAATGATTCAATAGGAGCGGATAGCGACCTATTCATATCGTCCGCAAAACGGCTCAATAAATTCCAATCCTGTAAGCAGCCGATCGGTCACGTGGCTGATAAGTGCACACGACAATAAACTTCACGTGAGGCTCCTTTCTGGCCGCCAGGTTTTACGACATCGACGCGTCTTTTGGCGGGGATTTAAGTAATAGGTGCGTCTGTGTCTTTTTCTCCTCCCCTCAGGGGCGCCAGCCGGCCAGAATGAAGCTTGTATGAGGCCAGAACGAGACCAGAGGGCAGGGCCTGTGATAACCTCAGCGCTTCCGCTCTCTCGGAGGTAATTTTTGAAGTGACTACCACACGCCATAGAGCTATCGTAACAAATGGCGGCGGGGTCGGGAAACAAGTGAAATGACCATCGCCTAAGCACCGCTCGGGGGCAATAACAACCATCGAGTCACGCCTCACACCCGTTTTCCTATTATAGAAAAGTCAATTAACTGGCCGTAGATAGGCCTGGGAAGTGTGTGGCGGGAAGCCGTCAGATTGTCGTCTGCTGGTGATTAGGAAAGGTTTCCGTTATAAGGCACGTCAAAGCGACGGAAGCAATGGCCTTCTCTCTCGGCCATTTATTGAGCGTGTCAAAGGGGAATGGATGAATATGACTAATGCGACAGCGTACGCAAGCATGTTGCTAGGATAACAATTTTGTAACAATCACCGATTGCTGAGATGGCGTTGGTGATGTGACAAATGGTGTGACCAGCGCTGTTCTCTGACGACCTCTCTTGTTGGAGGCCTATACGAGTTCACGGAAAGGTCACACGCGACTACTAATCACGAGATGATGGTTTCGATGCAAAACTAGCTCCTCATTTCCTTGTATTATATCCACCATCACGTAACCCGACAGCTGCCCCTGAAATAAGCGGCGTGCTGCCAGCTTCCACGAATCTCCCGCGGCATTGTACAATTTACACCTCGACGACTGTTCATTTGCGCGGAGGCTGCCTGAATAAAAGAGCTCACCGTCGTAATCAGGGCTTCATCCACAGCTCTAATTTGCTGCCGTGCCGTACCGACTCCGGTGCCTGGCGACGGGACTGGGCTCGCACAGGAAGGAAGCCCGTCTCTCGGGCTACAGGCCTGTCCACACACCCTCGTCACCACTCTGATGTAACCGATTCTAATAGAGAAGCCTTGAAGTGTCTTCCTGAACCTGTCCTAGGTAATGTGCAAACTTCATCCTACTCGTGCGTGTGGGAGTAAGGAGACGGAAAAACACACGCTGAAGGTCCTTGTATGACCTTGGCGGACGTACCGTGCTCTGAATACAAAGACTTCTACAGTGAGGTTCTATCTTTTTCGTGACTGACGCCCTTATTTCAGACAAAACATTCTAAACTATAGCAATTCAATTTCCCAACACTAAAATATTGCATGACATCAGCCATATAAACGACTGCAATGCTGCATATACACAACGTAATAAGTTAATATTCCATTATATCGCTAGGTTGGGAGTCATGTTACAGCAGTGACTAGAAACACATATGCTGAAGGACATTCGGACCGTCGAGATATTCTGAACTACCACAGAGACTGGCACCATGAGTAGGGTTGGGGTGCCCTGCCATGGTTAGCTGCTTACCGAAGGTCAGGTGGTGATGCCCATGACAGTAGAGCTGCCCAGAGGCATGGAGGTCCTGCCAATACCCGAATTACAAGCACTCAGCGTGATTGCTGAAGCTTTCATTGCTCGTGCAAACTCGACCGAGCAACAGCAAACAATTCCATGCCGTTTTCTAGAACCCAAGTCTCAATATTCAAGTCGAGCATAGGTCAAATATTTCACTTTCAGTTATTGGGTTCAATGTTTGATGCTGCGTATATAGGTCCCAATGCTCGGATCATAGAAAGCACAATGTTAAAGAGCTGTGTTTTTCATAGCTTGATTCTAGTTGATCCTGTTTTGTGCCTTCCTGCCGTGAGATGTCCCAGATAGTGGCTCATTTTCTCAGCCGGCTTCCATTACTAAATTCAATTGCCTGTGCCACTACTGGGCTATCACTGCTTGGCAAACGGGGCCCTGTACGATGCTCGATACCGAGCAACCCACGCCCAAATCGCATATCAGCCTAATGGATATTTCAAACCCAACGGCCTGTGCGCCAAAATGAGATCTCTATTTCTTTGCTGTAATTTAGCCGTTGGACTGGGCTGATTTCCTCGAGGACCGCAAACCATCGCCGCCGTGAAACGCGACCGCTTTTCCTGCTATTGGTCGTAAAACAGGGAAAATACGCAACCCAAATAGGCAGAGCCTTTAGTGAAACACCAGCGGTAAAAGACAATTGGTTTTCCCGATTCGGGCTCCATCGATCAGACTATGTTAGACGATGTTAGAAGAGCAAACTAGTTTACTGTTGCCTTATAAAGAACGAACACGGCAGCGACAGGCTTATTTGGTGAAAAATTCCCTCTCCGCATGAGGGTTGGGCAAACGAGACTCCGGGATAAAAATAAGGCAAATCAGTCATAATGGCTTCAACCTGCCCGCTCTCTACCACTGGCAAATGTAATTCCCGTGGCATTGTCATGACCAAATCAGGCAAATATGCCTTGTCCGTGCCACTTCAATGGGAATCTAAGCGGTCTGTGGTGTATCCCCAGTCACAGATTGAGTGGTCAGCTCAATGGCCTAGATCCTATCACAATGGCCCCTCCCCGGATGTGTCCGTATGAGAGAGGAACTCCGCGGAAACGGGCACAATAGGAACAGGAACATTGGATAGACACGTCACACAGTATCTGATCAGCAATGCTAGTGAATGAAATGCTGATTCAGGCGCGAAATGCATCAATCTTATAGCCCGTGATTAATTGACAACCTACTGACTTTGTTATACCGTTGGCTTATATGTGCGCATTTGCTCTTCGTTGCTGTCAGTCCCCCGCATTGTTCCGCAGATGCTGGGCAGATACTATTCATCTACTCTCGGTGCACTAGTAATCGCAATCTCTTGTTGCAATACAACTAGGGCCATGCCCGATGAATTTGATTCATGGACCAAATGTGGTAGTCCAGTAGAGATTTGACAATGACAAATCATGGTCACAGCTTCCCTTACATATGCTGATCTCGGTGGTGCTGCGCGAAATTCTAATACTAAGCTTGCCTTATTGCCTCCAACGTTTGACTAAATATATATATATATATATAGTTTAATTATAGGATACACTACAACATAATGTAATTGAACACCATTATTCTAAATTAGACAAAATGTGCAATTCATACCGTTAATATTACAATCACATAACTATATACAAAGGTAGATGGGCTAACTGGTTCGTTTTCCATGAATGATACATGATCGATCAAAGTGTCGCCCTTTCATTCTTCATTGTACCGGTTTGGATTTTTTTGGCCAGGCATTCATCACCAAATCTGATTTTCCATGAGGAGTATTAGATGACGGTATTGCTCTGAGCTACAAACATGAGCAGCTTGGTTTAAACTAATATACAGGACATACCGCTGCAGCGAGCTACAAGACACATATAAGCTTGGCAACGTGGCAGTGTCTCGTGATGGAAACCACTTGTGCCGGCGCTGTAGCAGATTGTCTGGCAAATCGTCTATGTCACGTACACTAAAGAAGGCAATCATCATTCCAACGCACTCCATTATGGTGAGAGAGCAAAATTTGTAGCCTCGGCCTCGGTATGTGTCTTGGACGTACATTTAATGATTCCCAAACGACTCCGTCTCCTTCAACATGATAAATTCACGTCTCACGAGGGAGGGGGGGAGATACAAGTCTTCTATTTATTTATAAATCGATTTACTATACAGAAACCGAGTCTGTTTATATCGCTTATAGCACCCCATTTGTAGGCGATATTGACCCTATTCTAATGCTATCTGTGACTTTAAGTACGCCGAAATGGACCCTCGCCCAGCCCAGCAAATCCCCCGGGACCGGTCTGTGTCTGGGACCCGCGAGGGAGCAGTTAGGACAAGGATAATTACCTCTTCATCTATATGCATGCACCACTGAACCGACTCGGTTACTCTGAGATCTAAACGGGCTGAATATCTATATACAGAGTAATCGAGGCACTGGGAATAAAACAAAGCGTCCCCAGAAAGGAGGCTCTCCTTCAACTGTCACCGTCGCTAACCAGAGCGGCCTCCTTCCTTACTCAATAAAATGAGGCGGCAAACACCTTTTTGTTTGATTGTCCGGATTATATCTAGATCCCTGTAACCCACCCGAGTAAATAAGAACGGCCATGAACGGTGCATTCTCAAAACATGTATGAATCCTCACATCTTGTAATCGAAGCAAACATCCAGACATATGTAAAGCCACTCAGTCGTTGCAAAAGGAATTGCCTGTTTTTTACCAATAAAGCAGCGAGCAGAGCCCTACCCGCTGCCCGCCCGTGCCAGTCCCTGCAGACGCCTCCGCAGACGGCCTCTCTATGTCTTGATGATTTGTGCGATGTTGATTTTCTACTCGCAGATTCCGTGTAGAGAGCTATAAAGCCGGAGCAGCACCCCTCCCCTAAGCCTCTCCGGGTGTCCCGCTTCTCCCAGCACGGGTTAATACACCGTATTTATTATTAAGATGACGGCTGCCATCCCCGGGGAGTGATTAAAGTCGGTAGCCGTCGGGGACGCGCGATTAGTCACTTGTAGAGCTGCAATCACTAGATCGGTGTCTGTCTTCTAGCAGAGCGCGACTAAAGAGGAACTGGGTCAAAATGAGTGCGATTTTCACGCGGTTTTGATTGCTAGAGTGTGCGAATGGGCTTTTCGCTGGTTTCTGAAATGCTCGAGGTTATGTAAGCATCACCAAGGACGATCGTAAAACGTTTTCCCGGTTCCTTGTTCTCTACAGCATCGATGGCGAACTAATTTGTGCTGGTCTGCCAAGATTGTGAGCCAAATACAGGGCTTCATGTGATTGTTGGGTATCTGTAAAGACACGCGGCTTATTCTTGAAATAACATAGCTAGGGTTCATCTTCTATATATCACTGGACCCGAATCATATATGAAACTAGAAAGTAGAGCGCTATAGTGCCAGCGCCATGCTGGATCGCACTACCATAGGCACCTGGCGACGCACCTGCATTTTGACGTCATTTCCTACGTCACATGATTGGGGTTGAAATTTCAACGTCCTAAAAGATGTGTGTCATAGTTTCAAATGTTAGTTGAAATGTTATATTTCTTGTTTATAATCTTTTCATACATATTATATATATATATAGTTGTTTTAGACAAATAAAACGCTTTAGAATGTATTGCGCCGATCAGTGTGCCTACTTAGGCTGAGCGATCCAGCAATTACACAATTAATTAACAAAATGATTTGTTTCTGTAGCCTGTTTGGCTCGGAAAAATTAACTTTCCAATATGTGCGCTTGTGTCTGAAATGTTCAGAAATTGGACGATGCCTGATAAATCTTCGCAGAAATTCATCAAGTTCCCATGACAAGCCATCAGCTAATGTAGTGAAAGTTGAAAAATGACATTGAGCAGTTACCGAATCCTTGATTCTGAGCGATTTTAGGGTGACATATTATGAACAGCGGCTTATATTATTCCTCGTACTGCCGTTGATATTGTTCTAATAATTTTGATTTTGCACCATCGACTCAGACCATGTCAGCATCGAATCTGGAAATGGGTTAGTAGAATATAAGCCACTCAAGCACTACGTTTACTAAATGTCAGGTTTTATTGATGGGCATTTTCTAGGGACGCCATCTCCATCCGCATCTGACTAGCGATGGTTTGAAAAATATAATCATATTACGTGCTCCAAATAGGTCCATCGAGAAGTAAGGGAATGCCCTATGAATGCGCATGTAAAACGACATTTTTTGTCGAGGTGAACTGTGTTTATCATGAGCAGGATAAGCCAGAGTTTAAGACTGAGGTAAATTGGATGATGCCGACCTAACCCTCTCAGATGTGATATTCCCGACACATTTCCAGAGCAGAATGTCGCGCCAGCGGATGGACGAGAACGAGCTAAGGTGAATCCTATATACGGGTGGTGGCAGCCACATCACATGTCATCAGAGAAGCTAAACCTTGTTAGAGAGAGAGCACATGCCGAGTGTGGAGGTGGCGAACATCCTGCCTGCCACACACAATAAAATAACCAGTAATCAGCAGCACCCGGCACGTGTTCTCACCGAAACCCCCCTTAGCGCCCTCTACCTGCACCTTTGTCAGGCTTCACCTCGCGCGGGAAACTAATTTCAACATTTTTACCCGCCGGGTGGTTTACCTGATACAACGCCGGGGCAAAGTTGAGACGCCTTGAGGGGGTAAATGCGCGAGGACTGATGCCTCCCGACAGCCACGCTATCATTACCGAGGAAGCTTCTGTCCCGCAGAAACCGAGTGAAAGGCTCGGAAAAACCGAGTGGCGTCCGGCGGCGGAAGTCACGCGATCGGAGCGTAAGTGCAGCACGAAACCGTCGGCTCGAGTCAGTCTTCACAGCTAAGCAGTCTTTTACTGAACGCTTAACAAAGTGAAAAACTGTAATTGGGGACAGGGGAGCATGCTGACATCGCGACGAGGTGATGGAGCACCGTCTCCCGCCAAGGGCGATGCGGGTAAAGTAACTGATCAGTCGAGTGTTGCCGGACGAGGAAAACCTCTTACATTCACAAAAGTTGTTTGTAAAGTTAGAAAAATAGCGAGTCTACTGAGAGGCGCTGAGCTGTCGGTGGCACGAGGTCCTGGATAAGCCGAGACTAATTGAATCTACACGTAGTGTGAGACCTGATGCTCCCCTCACGCAGCCGGCTACACTTTGAGCCATTTAGAACAACGCCTTGGAAGCCATTAAACACGGGTTGTAACAGCCCGAGAGCAGGCACCGACATGGCCTTGGTAGCAATATTCCATTCACTCATCCCCTCTGCTAGCCCGTTTTAAAAGCCCAGACAAAGAGTGGCCATGGGCAGAAATCGCGGAAATGCATCTTTTCTATTTAATAGAAACCTCCGCGGTGCCTGCCAGCTGATATTAGCCAAGCTCTCCACAGAAGAAATAGATGAGAAATGCACGTCATAGGCTAGGTGGTTACCAAGCGGGGAGAGCTTGGCGATGGGTTGAGAGGCTTATTTTTTATCGCGGAGGAGGGTTGAGGTGACGGCAGTCGACAAGCAGAAGCTCTATGCCATCTGTAGCCGAGGCCGATTGACATTTGTGGGATACAGAACGCGACGCGCGAAGCTTATATTCATGGACACCGATACCGAGCGGGAGGAAAATCCACGGGATTTAGTTTTTACAGAGTAGAGCTCTGCCCTGTTGCTGAATGAAGGCTGAATGAAGACTGTAAAAACAATACGCACACTGATTGTGCGATACTGAATACCAATTGTCGTCTGTTTCATGTCGCAAACAGGGGGTCTAGCTTTTCCCATAGTGAGATCTCAAGTGACAGATTTCGCAGAAAACGTCATGTTGTTGCTATGTAACATCTGATAGACAATAGTACACTCGTCAAATGTCAGGAGTGAAAAGATTGCAGCTTGTTTCTGGAGACAACGCAAATATTAGGTTTAGAATTCACAGAAACGCTATTTGCTCGGGTGAAATACCATCATCCGCTTCGATATTTGTTCGGCAAAAATGCCAATGCATAAATGGGCATTATTTAACCGCCTACTTTCAGCTCAATTTACGAAATTAGCTTTGCGAAATTAGCTGTCGTACACTCCGGACATCAACTTTCCCCTGTGGCAGTTTTTTGCAATCAATTTAAGATATTATTGACCTTTCTCGTTGCAAAAGCTAAGATAGGTCGCTAGCATCTGTCTGAACTAATTGCAAAGAAGATATTACTGATAGCTAAATCGACCTTTGATATTATTTCGTAGGATAAAATACGCGACTTCGGACAGGTACTAAAGCCTGGTGATGTATATATTCCCGCCACAAAATTGTTATTTTCAAGGCAATAAAAGTACGCAATTTGATCGCGACAATTTGTTATTAAATCTATATTGGTACATATGATGGAAAATGATAATTTAAGGAAAAGGGCGCCGGGTCAGATATGCACATACAATCTGACATTAGTGTTTGACGCACATAATGCAGGTTATTAAATTGATTATTTGCTGCTGACATTTCATACTTCTCCGGTCTAAAAATAGATTTGATTTTACGGATTCTGATACCTATTTCTTAAATGACTTGATGTAAAATGCTGATGTAAGAATTTACCTCCGAATCCAGGTCTGAGATGTTTATCGTAGCCGCGGAGTAAGGAATCCAGCAGATTAGTGATGTTCTCATTGCGCACGTTATGCGGATTATCCCTGACGCTCTCCACCCCTCGCCAACTGAAACAAAACAAACAGTTTAAGCGCTTCTGCAGCAGATGCAACAAAACAAACAGCTTAAGTAGCGCGATGTTTTACGAGATTTGCCCCAGATATAATCTACGGTAAACATTGACATAACGTTGTAGTGTGATGGCTGTCTGCAGGTCTACGTGATAAAATTGTGATGGAAGGCAGCGAGTGCTCTCCCTTTCATCATCAACCCATCTCACGTAAAGCATGTACACTTTAGTCATATACAAATTATAAACACACAGTAAGTGCCTTTTTGATGTGGCTATTTCGGTGAGGCTTTAGTTAAACGCGTCTTACAACTCCGTCAAAACATCAAAAAGGTAAAATGAGGTGGGAAGATGATGAGATGATGCGCTTGTTTTAAGCCATTAGAATACCAAGCGTTCGTTTGGACAAAAAAGAGATGCATTAATGCCCCGATTGTTTGAAGTGTTCTCGCCTGTTATAAATACACTTATTTTAATACTTAGCGCGACGCCTTTCAAACAGACTGTGAGACGGACGAGGTGCGTTAAGCCGCCTGTGCCCCTCCAGAGCGTCTTACCCCGGTGTTTATGCCGGCCCTGACAGCCCCGTCTCTCGTGCTCGCAGATCTACGAGACATTCGCCATGTTTTACTACACCTTTTACTGCTGTCTTTGCGCTGAATTACGAGACTCGTCCACCCCGCACGAGTTCTCCGGAGAACAACCTCCTTGCCGAGACTCCCCCGCCCGCACAGCCGACCCTCGCTGTCCGTGCAGGTGTTCCCAGATTGCCGCGAGTGTCGGGGGCAGGATTTCTTGTCGACTCACGGGCGAGAAGGTCGCAACCTCGGGCGGAATGTGCGAGTTGTCCGCCGGATGCGGGGATTGCTCCTGTCCTTAAGCTTGTCCTCAACCGGTAGCAGCTGCCGTTTCGAGCGACAAGTCCGAATCGCGGCCACGAAGCATGTCTTTGATTAAGGACGATCAAACAAGTCGCGACAGCCTCAGTGGTCAATGGCTGTTTGGTTTGCCATTCCTAGGGGGTCAGTAACAGG
>JAXGGS010082207.1:23505-53700 GCA_035585475.1 Armandia brevis | reverse complement strand
TAAATACAGACTTAATGTAAACATATTTGAAGCTCTCGTACCTCTATCTAGTGAACATATCTTATACAACAAATATATATAAATATGATACCAAGCAAGAGTACAAAAACGCAAAATGTACCAGAAAACCAAATATCAAAACGGATTAGTGGGTGTTTAGTAAACTGATCATGAAATCAAAATCAAATGAAAGACATGTCATAGGGAAAATACGTACAACATGGTGACAATAATTGTAAAAAGCAACCGAAGAAAAGAGATCATGGTTGAATACAAAGACACTTTTCATGAGCAATAGAAGAGAACGATATTTTTTTCAGGAGTGTAGTGTTGAATTTCGAATGAAATCACTTTCAATTGAAGGCGGCTCTATTCACAGAATTTCAGATAAAATGGATAAAGTATTAACAAAATTATTTCGACCATCTTTTGTGTCTCAGTGCATATATACGTCGACATATGGGAGTCGTATTATTTATAACATCAACACGATGTTTTAAATGAATATTGGTCAAATCAATATACTCTGTATTTTCAAAAGGAAGGCAACGTCAAGTTCATATACACAGATTTGTAATTCAAACTTTTGAGACCAAAACAGGTAGGAAATGGTTGTAATAAGTTTCAAAATGAAGAATATGACTATGAAAATTGTGGGGAATATTTCAGCAGCACAAGAGCTTACCACTTCAACAATTTGTTGAAGGGACATTCCAAATTTGACTTCCAGAGCATCTGTCTCCTCAGCCACAGGACGAGCTAATCTGTTATATCTTCGGCGGTTGAAAATATCATCGATAAGGTTCTCTTCGTGTGGCCCCTGAAGGGTGTCTGAAGGGAAACAGGCATACATAGTGTTAGATCCACCACCTTATGTACATGCAGAAGTATTAGTATGGTCAGAGAATTAGACACCATAGAAGGTGCGGCGAGAAGATGTCGTTTCCGGTCGGATAGCTGTCGTCTGCTGATTTCAGTTTCCGGTGTTAAACTAGAGTTGAAAGGTCACACCTAGTATGTACGCCAAAGCTAGTAGTGAAGAACAGAGAAGGATGATGATCAGTAGGAGGTTATATGCAAGCGCACGGCATCCAAGCATGTTCTGAAGCAATAGATCTACACCGGGCAGCATGTGACCATATCCCATAATGCTGAGCGCAGGAGCAGCTCCCTGTCCTCTTATGTATGAATGTGTAGCACACAGCACGCCCCCATACTTGGATACAGCTCTAGGGTTAGCAAGTAGCGAATCACGCATGCGCATGCCAGGGTGCGTGTTTTTTTCGTTTTTTCATCTTACCACGTCGATAATCTGTTGTAGGGAGAGACCAAATTTCACTTCCAGTGGCTCGGTTTCTACGCTGACAGGCCTGGCCAGAGACTGATACCCTCGTCTCTCAAAGATGTCGTCGATCAGTCGCTCCTCATGAGGTCCCTGCATTGACTCTATAAGAGAACTAATACTCGTGAACAATTGATCACAGACATTAGATATTACTCGGTGAGCGATCAGCATTTGATAGTTGACTGTGCGAGTTCTGCAAGTGAGATAAAGCAAACGTCATTAGTAAACATTTCAAGTATCTAGTTTGTATTTTCGGATTAGATGAATAACCGTGATTGATTGTTCCAGTCGGAAGTTAGATCTGCTCAATGCAGGCCACGGTTATGACTCGGAGACAAATTTAGCGACTCCATCGACTGACTAGAGGTCATCAGTTTGGTCTGCACAGTTTGTCATCTCCTCATGTCGAATAATACGCTACGTTTGTCATTTAAGGGGGCCCAGAAACGCATTACGCAGCTGTTGGGTTCGGCCGTGGTTAATTCAAACATGTAATACTACATTCATCAAAATGGAACGGGGCACAGGGCTCAGGGAATTTATCGTATTATTACTCCGCCCCCGATAAAATGTCCGATCCGCACTTGTATGGGTAGCTTATGTATTGGACAAAATAAACCATCTTCGTTTTTTATATCTTTTTTTAGCAGAGCTATTCCAGCTTCACCAGCGTCGTGTCTCCACGCGGCAGAAATCACAGACATTGAGTCAACAGTGATCGAACCAGCTGCGATTAATAGCGTGTACGAATCATCAGTCAAGCCCTAGCTAGCCGCTTCCGTCTCTGTCCAATCAGTCCAGCGCCATTGTCCACTTGGTGTGGCCGCATGCTTGATGCCCGGCGCATGAAATCCGAGGTCCACTCGGGTCAGCGCTTTCCCTCCGGGGTGAGATGTAAGTCGTTCATCACCCGGATAACCGCGCTGGCTTAAACCCGGTCAGCATCTCGCCGCCTGTCTGCCTCCCACCCACGTGTGCCCAGGCCACATACACCTTACACGTGATATACGACAGCGCTGACCAGGGCCGTGACCAGCTTGTTTTGACGTTCAGTGACAAACACGCTCATTCTCGGCTGACCTAAAAAGCCGGACGTTCGGTGCGAACTTCGCGGTGTACCCGAATTAACTCGCTCCCTGCTTGTTTATTGGCGTAAAGTATCTACTGGTTAAACTCTGTACGTTTAGAGTCTGTAACCTTGTAAAATGTTTTCGACCCTGCTAAATGATGGTGCGAAATACTTAACCCGCCTTGTGAGCACTTCAAGCGTCCGAAATATTGCCTATTGATTAGATATATCACCAGTATATATCTAATCGCGACTCAATTCATTATAAAAAGCGCCCGCTTGGAAGACATGGGCTGTATTTTTTTCCCGTGCCACCGATCCCCAGGGCGGGCTAGTGACACCGAGGAACACGTGGATCGCCCGGAGGCCGGTAGATTATCCAAATATCGCGTGATTTATGAGCGCCGGGCGGTTATTCGGTGAGAGATGGGGATGGAGGGTAGCGAGCCGTGCTATTACTGGGGACGCGTGTCCAGACAAGCCGGTGATGTACGGTGCCGTGTATGTCCCTACTCCAAATCTACCAATTTACAAATAGTCCCCGCTACTTTACACCCTCTGCCGGTCCATATCACTCGTAAAGAGAAGGCCGACTAAAATGGAAAAAGGTCGCTATATTCTGATACCGGCGTAAATCGGGTGGTTTAGACGACGGGATACGAGTATAATTTCAGGCATTCTGTGCATGCTCCTGCCATTCTGATTATCCTCTGTCTGCCCATAACTGGACCAATATCCAGACATAACGTTAAATGAATATCATTTTGGCAAGTCAAGTTGTGTTTATTGCTGAGCCGGTTAAATAATGCTATTGAGCATCGGGCTCGGGACCCGATATAAAAATATAACGAGAAGAAATAACCCTCCTGTTATATTACCGGCAGCCAGAAATTATCTGTTCAGGCGTAGCAGAATTGGGAGTCAATACTTCAAATTACATTTCCCATCCCATTCCTAAGACGGCTCACGTCGGAGTTTGTAGACTTTTACTGGGAACTGGTCTATTTCCTTTTCTGCCTTTTCCAATCAAATCCCTGCATCAATCGCTGGAGTCTAGCCTTGTTGGAGTTTTTCTACAGTTTATTGAAGGGCAATAACTATAAACCTTGATCTCTCCCTCTTCAGAATCAATTATTCTGCCTGTGAAAACATCTTGATCTTAATTGAATTGAATCTGCTAAGTTGCTACCGCATAAAGGAAGTCTTATCTCGTTTATTCCAACAAATCATGACAAAGATTAAGTGTTCGAAATGTTGAATGAGTTATTGAAAATTGTTTTGCAATAAAAGTCGAAATAAAATTCAACATGTGTAGATGATGGATGGACATGCAATTGTGTTGCCGGGACAACAAGATCCACAATAAAACAGTGTATTTAATGTGACCAGTAGCGAGCAGATAGGGTCAGTATCTCATGAATAAATTACACCGCCTATGTTGCCACGAATGAGCACGAATAGTAGCTGTAATTTCACTGGGGTATTTGAAAAGCTTTGCGACTGATTTCGAGAACCCAAAACCAGCGCAGCAGTTCAGCGGAAGCACTCTAGATTTATTTGTACGATTGGCTTCCAGTGTCGGCAGCCCTCCATCCATGCGCCGAGGTTTTTCCAAACCGGGCTTAGTTTTTACGGTCCTCGTGCGACTCCCGAATCTCTCGGCGACGATTCATCATCTGCATCCATCTTTGAAGTTGGTCTAGACGCGATATCGCCGACCTGCTAGCAGCAAATAGTGACCGATAGTGACGAATTACCTGGTGAGGGATACAACCAGGCTTCTGTGGCGTGCACATCGGGGCGCTTTATGCTTTTGTTTCAGTTGCTTAAGGAAATTTTGGGGACAAGGTGGAAATGAATGATGCCTCACGCGCGACGCGAAAGACAGGCTCGGGAGCAGACGATCCAAAACGGAAGTGCCTCGTAATGGAATAAATTTCCCGCGAGGACAATCGCCGAAGCGGCATAGAGGTAAAATTAGCTCAAACAGTGTTCTTGAACTTTGATCACTGGTTACAGGCGCCCATCAATCATGCCAGTGAATGAACTCGTTGTTTGGAGCGCCCAACTTCTTTTGACAACGCCCCAGTCAATAATGACGTCACGAGCAACAGGCCAAACGACCCTCTCTCGACCAGACTTGGGAGAGTAGCCACAAATGACTGAATTGATTTCCCAAGAGTGGGAAAACTGTTTGGGAGAGCGTCTGCAAGATTATGATAGAAAAATTCTGGCGAGAACAAAAATATTTCTGGTAATATGCCATAATAAATCACTGGATTTTGATAAACGGCGTTTTCCATGAGTGATTTTTACTTCCGCTTTTGGAAAACGCTAGGAATCTCATTTGTCACGGGGATGGTAGAACGAAATGAACCGTTAGCAATAGCCCTGCCAGTTGTAAAGCTATCGGAGTCGGTGAGCCAGCTAGTGCCAGAGGGTCGTCATTGACGTTTTATTCAGCCCACACTACAGGAGGGCGTGTCGGAGAATGGGGAACAAGCCGCCGCGAAGTACCACCTCTGCCGCTCCATATATTCATTCCCGCGGGGCCGGGCCGCGGTAGGCGTCAACCGCCCCGGGGGTGAATCACAGACAAGGGGCGTCCCATACCGTGACTTAACCCCGCCCTGGGCCCCAGCTCAGGAGGAGATGGCCATTCCGTGGGACACGAAATGGGTCGTCGTCAATTCCCGGGGAAATCAGATTGAGTTTCACCCCCTCAGGGCGTATAAGCAATGGAAGTGCTGGACATCTAGTGCGTCCGCATAGACGCAGTCGTATTGGTAGTCAACATCTCAGATTCAAAGTGTTTATAAAGGGTGTATCACTGGGTATGAATTTGCCAGTCGGCGATCAGTCCCTGCTTCAATGTTCAGCACCGGCTAAGAGCAGACGACTTCCAGCCACCCTGTCTAATGAACCCCTGTCTACTGGATAATGGCGGGAACGTGAGCCGAACGCCCTGACATAAGATCACCAGGAAGATGGAGGGGTTTATAATTATAACCGAGAAGTGTGTTGTCTAAACGAGCCCCCAGATCGGACCTCCGTGCCTGGCGGGGTGGGCATGTCAAGGGCGAGGCGTCCCGACTTATGACACGCAGCTTATCCTCCTAATCCCGCTGATAATACGTCTATTGGATCACATCAGAACCGTCCCATGACGCCATGTTCGTCACGTGACCCGTGTCAAAGTTGATAGCGGAATCTCATCATGAGAATCGATCGATTCGCGGACCCAATTCTATTCTTTGGCATTAATGCCTCCCCCTATCAGTCTTTGCAATCAAAGTAAAAAACACAATACTCGAGACGAAATTCTAGCATTGCTGTGACACGGTGACATCGCGCAAGAAGACAATGTTTAGCAATGCATCATGGGAAAAGAGGAAATTGTCTTTTGTGAACTCCCACAGCGAGTCTGAGCATCGAGTTACCGCCAGCTCAGTCTATTTGGGAGACGCTCTATGCAAATTACCCGGCCTTCTCATCGAACGATTGAATTCGAAATCAACTATATTTCCCCTGCAGATCAAATGTACTCGAAAGTTGCTTTCTGTCGATCCGATCAGAAGTGATTTTTCCTGGCGGTATTTTTGACAGAAGATAGTGAGACATTTGATCTGCGCGGAATCATTACATGAATAAAGGCATGACCCTGGAGACGGCGTATCACTCCGTGATCAAATTAGTCGCTGACCCGTTATCACAACAATTGTTAATCTTGCCATTCCCCAGCAGAAATTTGATTATGTCGCAGTTGGTTGCAGCCGCCTGTCTCGATCCACAGCATTGCTATTCGGGGTATTTACTGGTAAGTGATGTCTGATTCACTGATCTTCTTTCACTAATCCTAGTTTATAAGATTAACCAGACGCTGAAGCGACTACTGGTCTTTAACACATTGCTACGTAACATAAGTGATGTTGTTTTATTGGGCATCTGTATAAAGCAATAGAGCTGACAACAGTTTGACCTGGGAAATCGTATGCGGATGACAAATGTAGTACATTTGTTTGCGCCTCGTGGGTGAGAGAATGAGTTAAAACAAGCGACCCAGGGTGTGCTCGTAAACCTTTAGCAGAGAGGTGTACTGAAACTCCCACCGGTGTTATCAAATTACGCCAGAATTGATGCTCAATTTTAGAGACGAGCTGCAATTTATCGATATTCACATGGACGATCGCGCCAAGGCTCATAACATCCACATTACCTTGATTTAAATCCCCGAAATAAAAACTCGTATCGAGTCGGCCCCGTAATTCAATTAGAGCAACACGGAAAAAGCGAGGCGGCCCCCTCGCCGAGACTCCAACTGGTGCTGGTATACTGCAATAAATGCCGGAGGTCGAGGTCTTAGGGGTGAAAGAAGAAATATAAGGTCTTAATGGCAAGCCAGGCAAGCATCAGAATTCAGACCATGAGAGCATTGATCAGCTCTAACTTGTTACGCATTTTAATGCGCGCCGTTGGCAGGCGGGGGTTCGATGTCTAAACCTTGTCTGCGGTTATGATTGATGATCGGGCGAGCGCTTCATCTGATCGAGCTGTTAAAATGTGATATACCGCTCATATGGGGGCTTCATTCTTGCCGAGCTCAACCACGGCGGTGGCTAAGTAACAGGCGGTTTGCTCTATAACCTCCGCTCGACTGTTGGATTGAATCAAGTCATAGCTTGTTAAGCGCTGCTCAACAGAGGAGCAATTACTCAAGCGCCGAGCAGATTTCTCTTCCGCCTCGCATTAAGTTAGCTTTGAAGGTTACCACAATTTTCTTAGTAATTAACACGGAATTAGATTGAGGCAAGCAGAACGGAGAGCGCTCCTTGTTATCAGATTAGCGTCTAGTTTTCTTATTGCCGAGTTATCAGCTCGGTAGAGACTCGCATGATTCCAAGTTCCCGCCCAGAAAAGGTGTTGGCTGCCGATAACCGGTTGGTAAAAAATCACGCCACAAGGTGGCATTGTTTCAGCTGTGCTCTACTCAAGGTTTCTCAAACGTATCAGGAATAGCTGCCGTATAATCGGCTGTTTCGGATCAGTTTCTCAGGTTTTCTCAAGTTTCTTTGTTCGCATTCATGGATTTCGGATCACGCGTTTTCACCGTGTAAGCATCACGAGAAACTGCGCTCCGTCTATCTTTCGCGATTATCAGCCGCATACTGGCAGGAGTTGGCGAGGAAAACAAATTCACTCTTATTCTAGGCCATCGTAAACCATTAGGGGCGACAAGGTTTCCATAGTGAGAAAAACATGTCGAAAAAACACGAGGCGTTTGCGCTGATCTCGCAAAAACTGTGAGTGAGAACAAACGTCTCAATCCGATCCAACTCAGCTATTTCTCTCTGATATCCTATACATTTGATATCTGACAGCCTCATTCAGTAAACGTGATTAGAGAATCAGACACCATCCGCAGGTGCGTGACCCCTGTGCCCCATTCCTCTACGCATTCTGACACAAAGGTGAATTACGTTAGACTCGGGGCGGCTACAGTTATCACATCTTCTGCCAGGCACATGTTCGTGTACTCAAATATCGGCACAACCCCTACTCTACTGACTCAGCTTTTAATATATAGGTCATGTCATCTGTAGCACTACACATGACCACATCAATCTTGGTATTCTGTATTTATGAAGCATCGGAATTCGTGTAAATGTTGTTGGTGTATTTATTGCCGGCAGGATGCATTAATGTGTCACTTGCTCAAGCATATTGCATGACATACCATAACCTCGATCATACTTCAAATTGTATGCCCTTTGCGATAATTGAGAGCGGCAACGCTCATAATATAGCGCCTCATACAATATCTAATTCCAAATTCATTCTTTCTGGCATTCGACATGGCTTTGGTAGGCCCGGCCTCGACCCATCAACACCTAAAAATGTGCGCGTGAAATGTCGATGAGAACTCTCGGTTGCTGGCTACGCCTCTCGGTGACTAATTGCACGAAAAAACGCCGCCTAATGGAAACACGCGGTGTTTGCTCCCGTTCCTTGTATTTCTTACACCTGTAAAAACGGTGGCGGTAATTGATACGTACGTTAGGATACGGGAGGCAAAATGCCACCACCTTCCTGGCAAACTTATGCTAAAAAGGTTGTTGACACCATTACGTTTCGTTTATCTTCGACTGAGTAAGTGAGTTGAATTAAGGCCAACTGCCCCAACGCTGGACTGGACCTGTTTAAACGGCTGCTTGCTGCTGCTGTGAAGGTAGCCAGGCAAATCCGAGCTCTTAACATATGTTTACTGAGATGTTTTGGGGGATTAAGAGTGATAGCTCAGTTATCTTTGGCTCCGTCGGCGATTTTCCACGTGTCGAGATAGAGCGAGTGAAGAGCCGTCGTCGGATACCGATCATGTCTTCATTAAGAGGTGAATTTTGCCTGAGATTCGGAAGCTGGGGAGGTATGCCGGGGGCTTGTAACAAGTACAGCAATCGTCACTCGAGTCCAAATTAATGGAGGCGACGATTGGAGGCCAATCAGAGGCTGAGTACGCAACCTGCGTAGTTTTAAGCCCCAGCTTTCGAATTCACTCCCTTCATCCCTAGCTTAACGCAAATCTAGAACACATTAAATTGCAATACATTGTAGATGGCCGAGCTCCGAGTCAGGGAATATGTGAAATAACTGCATTGAATGAACAGAGGTGATCTCACTTTTCAATTTAGCTTAAACTAGGGAAATCCCGATGGACTAGTTCAATTCCGTCGCGTTATTAATATAACAATGTGATATATCGCACTGCACCTAGAGTTATTCTCCGAGAAATGTATTTGATCAATGTCTCTGGGGAGGAACGTGCCATAACCACCTACAATCCAAACATTACCTTACAATTTATAAGTCAGCGCTTAATCCCTAATCCATTTCAGATTTCCGACATATCCCACTGAATTGAACGAAGGGGGATCTCATATCAATTAAACTTCATAATGGATTCCACCCTCTAAATATTTACTTGTCAATACCGGTATTTGTTGAGTTGGCGGGGCAGAAAAGGTTACTTTGTATCGATATGTATGCGTTGGAATTTCGTTAATCACACCTGCATAATGTTGTCGAATCAAACAAGTTTGAGCGGCAAACATCGGGCTGTGAGCTGAGCTTTTTCCCTTTCAATAATATTATGACAGACATAATGCACGGTCCCCGATGACATTTCAATCATCTCCCGTCTCGAATTGCCATCCATTGATCTTAATGCACCAGGCGACGGCCCGAGCATGCCGTGGCCGAATAGTCGAGTAACCCCCTTTTAAAGATCCATTAAATAGATTCTCGGTGCTGCCTTGTTGGTATGAAAGCTCTTGGGTAGCTTGTCAAGGAAGACTACCGTGATATTTCCATTCCCTGTCCTTCTGGTTCTTAAATATACCACCTCTCATTCCACTAATGATGTTCCACGTGCTTCGGCATATGACTATTACAAATATGACAAAAAGTTAAGGTCTAAATATAGTCAGCAGTTGATTAATTCAAGTGATTTGCCAGGAACTCGTAAGCCATGCATCAATCTGGGGGAGGCAGGCGGTGTTAAGCGCTGAACACTTAGTCTGTAGCTTGTCAGCACGTCTGCCGAGTTAAAATATCCAGGGAATTCATTTACTCAAGGTGGCCTCAGACCGAACAATTACATTTGCAGATCTCTAAACCTAGCTGGAGCCAACCCGCTTTTCAATTCAACTCCTGTTCCCCAGTTTAAGATAGATATTGACAGTGATAAATTGACCGCTGGAATGGAGAATATTGTCCAAGGGCGCGGTCTCCATGCGATGTTACCCGGCGGGCAGCCAACGAGTGGGTCGAGGTTCCGGTTCTGGGTCCCTGTGGGTAGCCTTCGGGGTCGCCCGACACATTTCGGGCTAGATCGGAACCACGTGTCGGTGATGACAGAACTCGCCGAGAGTTCCGGCTATTTTCGAGTCGTCCACGGCGGTGAGCACCTGTACCGAGCTGCGAATTCAATTTGCACAGTTTCAACGCCACTTAGAGGTGCTTAACCTCTGACATCGTAGCGATTGGCGGGGTATTTATCTGAAGCACCCCACAGTCCCCGAGCGCAGCTTCCTCAGCGATATATCCCCATACCTAGCACAATCCCGGCACCGTATAATCCATCAATCGGACTTTCAGTTATATTACACCAGATGTTAAAGTCTTCAATAATGTAACACTTATTTGAGTTTGTTGGTAACCGTGTCCTTGGACGGAACGGGCGTTACTCAGTGGATAAGCAGTTTCCTTTATAACCCAAGTGGGAAAACACTTGCAAAGAGGCTTCAATTCGAAGTACCGGGGTGGGGAATGCGAGCTAACTTGTCTTAGAAATTAGCAACTGGGCTTTGGCTGACGTACCTATATACTTATGCACAATCAGTAGCCTATATGCACCAGCACTGGCAAAAAATACATGTTATCTCTTCGCTAACACGAGCAAAATAAGTCATTTGTTGTTGATAATTGACGCATACGAGGCCTCAGAGTGATGTGGCAACAAAAATAAACACACCCCTCTCAGCTTCTCTCAGTTGCCGGTGTTATTAAGGGGGTAAATCCCTGTGAAATCAGTTACTCGGGTACTGGTTAGCCGTGCCTGAAGCTCACCAGTCTATAAACCTGTCGGGTAACCCTCCCACGTGTGGATTAACCGTTGCTTTGATGTTATCGCTGTCCTGGAGAGGCCTTGAAGATGAATTCGGTTGTGAGTTAAGCCAAGGTCAGGCTGACTAGCGGATGCTACGAGCTATCACCCCCTTATCACACGAGCATACCAGGTCATCTCTTTAAATCATGCGGAGACTCAATTCTAGGCCACCTTAAAGATACAGTCCCACGTTCTTGCCAGGCAGTGGAAACCCAGTACCAGAAACAAAATGTTTCCATGCATATTACAAGACTTCCCAATTACTCAAGTTATGATATATTTGTCAGCGGTGTAATAAAGACAACGTGAGGAAATGGGCTGCTAAGCATTTTTGACAAAAAAAAGTTATCTGCGAAATTTTATAAATTGTCTTGCGTAGTTTAAACGAAAGTGATGCCGGCGCAGATGTGTTAACAGTCGTCTATTCCTGGCCGAGACTCAAACTACCTGTAGGAGATCGGTAAATCAGGCCCGCACCACCACCACCACCACCACCACCACCTCGCCCCGCCTGTAAGACGGGCAGAAAATGTCGGGTGTTTACCTCCCCGGCCCTGTGTAGATGTTTTTTGCGAGGCTTTATACCACTATAAACACGTCCCGCTGCGCAGGCTCGTGTACCGCCGCGGTGAGACCTCGGCTATGAATATGTAGGTATTCTTGGTAGTTGTTGCACTTCGGGACCCGCGCGGGTGTCTTGTAAAAACTCCACGATCGGGCGACGGAAGGGTGAAAGAGCTGATAGCCCGAACGGGGGTGGAAAAGCGGGGGACTGGGTCTCGAGTTTATGGCGGTCTCTGCCCTCTCTGACTGCCTGGAAATCTCTAATATCTCTACAGGCTATAGTATGTCGTGCGGAACAGCATAAAATCACACGTTTACGAGTGTGTTTCTCCGGCTGGGTGTTCGCCCGGCTTGGCTCCAGCCGGGCACCCAAAGCAATCTTTTATCGACTGCATTGGCATTTATTTCTACTGGGGTTTTCTACCTATCTGAGCGCCAGTCATAGGGCATAAAACGCACAAAATTAACCAATTTTCTTCGCCATGTGCAGACATGTTTATTCGTATGTTCTGGGGACCTCAAAATTCGGGTTATATGACCCGAAGGAACCGAACCACCTGCAAACGATATAGCAAAGTTATGCAGAATTGAGCAAGGTCAAAGTGTCCCCAACTGCTTCGAGTGACGAGACCACTGGACAATCAACTGAATTGCCACTAAGTGTTTTAGTTTTCAACTAGATTCGGGACTTATTGGATCAGGAGACAGGTTGATAAATTGAGGTTTTACCCGGCTTTCGTTCTGACAATACAGTTAAGGTTTTGAATAATGCATATGCTAGGGAGACAATACGCCCTGCGGTCATCATGACCAAACCTGTCGTCTGCCACAATTCGGCGGGAAAATACTCCCCCTTGTGACAGATAAATTTGATGTGACTCCCTTCCTTCACCGGCTGTAGCTTGTCACGGTGGAGCGAGGCAGTTAGTAGGGGGTAGCTTGGAGGTTTGATCCGGGAAAATCGAATTGGCGTCAATTCCATTGGCTGTCAATGCTTGTTGGTCTGATTGCCATGGAGCTGCCATGACGGGGTCATGTGGGACCTGACCAAGTCAAGCCCGCAGACAATATGCAACTGCTTCACACTGATTTGATAGAACCCTCTCGATTGGTTGAATTACAAATTTCCAATCCATCTGAGGTTTTATGGAGATTTTCGAGTAGATGAAAGATGCTGAGTGTGTAGGGCATGCCGACCCTTTGACACTGTTCAAGCGATTTATTAATATCAATAGCATCTCCTTAGGCTTATTCTACATATTGTGCATTAAGCAGAGGTATGGCTAAAGCAAGCTACTGAAGATTGTACATGTTGAATGGCTTGCTTAGAGGCTTAAACTAACATAACCAAACTATATCGATTTGAACGAAACTTTACTCTAAGACAGGTGGCTTACTGCATGGAATCTGCTCAGCAGCAGAAGAGTGGTTCACATCAGGAGCATTCCATCCTACCCGACCTATCAGATTCCTGGTTGTTAAATACCGCGCTATTTTGACATGTGATAACAGCAAATTCGAGCAGAAATATGCCAGAAAGTGGGGCGCCAAACCCACACTTAAGTCAACAACAGTACCACGATTTTCACCCCTCTCATCTGGGGAAACAAATGTATAAATAAAAACAAATTGTTGATACATTTAAGTTATGCTTCCAATGTTTGCAATTACTGCGACTGAAAAATTCCTCCAGCCATAAACAAGGGCGTCGGAATAATATAAGTAATCTGGAGCACAGAGTCAAAACAAGATCAGAACTTATGGATTGAATAGTCAGTGAGTGATAGTATTGTGAGAAACAAGATAACGAGTATGGACGTGTTTACATGTACTCAGGTATATCTTTTCTGCAGCCTGGGAGATGCCATCCAGCTCTGGATAAAGCACGATGCCACCAGCCTAAATTACAGGCGTGTATCGCATACGTTTTAAAAGCCATTTTGCTAGTCTTTGTATCACTGTTTACATCATTTAATGATTTGACACTTTGAATGTACATTAAAAGCACCAGCAGCAAATTATCAGCTTTGTGTTAGAGTGCTTCAACGTGAATATACCCTGAGTTATTTATTTGAATACGAATGATGCACGATATATACTTTAGGTATACATTTAGTATTTAGCGCTGCATGCACTTTGAGAAGATCTCATCCTAAATATTTCAACCTTTGTAAAAGCAAACGTGGAAAAGTTTTAACCCAGATGATGAATCCCTTTCTAACCAATAAAGAACGGATACTATAGCTAGCAGATTATTTTTGGTTATAAAAAAAAGTAAACGAACGAGATGGCCGACTTACGCCATGTGGTATGACACAAAGCATGGCGATGCTCCCATGTTGGTGCAGGATGTAGTTTGAGTCAACCTCAGGAGCACGCCTGCTAGTAATGACCGTAATGGCGATGAGTCAACAAACTTATTAACTTTACTACCGACATTGACTAACGAGTCTATTCATCGTTCAGTACAACTCCAGCCCCCGCGAAACCGGGTATTTTCTACTGCTAGTTGTCTTCCTATCGTCTGCTCTGTGACCTAGTTGAGAGTTAATTCCCGCCAAAACCACAGATGCCTGAACGACTAGTCAGCTATTACTACATTGGAGACATCCGGGGAGGCACCAGTCTCATTATCCCGCCAAATTTGCCCCTTGGAGTGGGTCTGGTCACAGACGCGGACGACGCTCTCATATCCTGAACTCTTCTCCGCGGAGGGAAGGAGGTCGGATCGGGGTACAGCGAGCCCAGATGGCCCTCGAGCTGCGTTTGCTGCATCTCCACGGCTAACTAGCACCAGAACAGGAGAGCACCGATAGACAACCCGGCATCCCGGGGGACAACATTTACAAAGAGACGCTCCTCCGGGGGGTTCTTTATCGTTTACTTCGGCGGATCGCAACACGAGATCCAAATCACAGAATTGTAATAAAATCACGGCATAACGGCAGCAATTTTATGACCTTCATATGGCTGTTTCCCAGAGAGCTTTAGAGGCGGGGCAGGATAATCCGAGCCACTTTTATTGTTCTCGTTTGCGGAACATGCTCGGTTATGTGGACATCAATACTGAGTTAGAGGGGAGGAACCTGAGCCTGCTCAACTACCTAAGCACAGGCATGCTCGATTTGTCATGCCTGAGTGCTAGCTCGCTTGATTGCATAAATCCATACGTTGGCTGTAATGCGGATTTAGAAACATTTCATAATGGCGGACTGTATACTTTCGGCAGTCTTGAAGTTTACAGTTGCACAAAAAACAGTCTTGAATCATGTACAGTATCATTTATTAAAGTCAACCGGACTACGTATATCTTTCTTTTGGTCTGGTGTTTTTGTCAATGTATCATGCGTAGACACCTGTTCCAGATAGCTATAAGTTAGAATTAGAGCTCCACATGGCAATGTCGTCGAGTTTTTGCTGGTTGTAGAATAAAATTGGATATTTTGTGTTTACACATTCTGAATTAGCCTCATCTCACATGCCAGGTATTATGAACACTTGCGCAGATATCGCCTACCGAGGACTTGTAAAGTTGGCTCGAGGGTAAAATGAAAACACACGTGTGCCGTGATTCCTTCTTCAAAGTGCCTGTAAGTATCTCGATGAGTGCAAAACTATCAGTTATCACCCATTTACCCAGTCACTCGAAACCAGCACGGTAAGATGTATACACCATGAGTACCGATAAGCATGTAATAGAATGGAGCGCTGGGCGAGAAGTGTTAGCTTGTACCAGTTACTCAACGCTGAGCACTAAATATTACTGCTCAGCGCCCTGATTATTTAATATACTCAGAAGGCAGCGCATTACTCCTCAGCGTAAGATATCACTAATTATTACCGTGCAGCTTTGGAACAACTTACGAATAAAAGGTATATTTGTATAATAACATTCATCGATTTATCACAACAATTAAATCCTGAATTACCACGAAAACTAGGTTTATCCAATGTACTAACTAGGTCACTTGTAGCTCACATGGCTGATTTAATGTACTGGTGAACATATCCAAGGCCACGTTTCTAGCATTCGATCGTCTGGCAGCAGAAGGAGGTAGTGGCGTTTGGTACCCCAGAGCTGTCGTGATTTATATGCATCATTAGGTTAATATACGCCGAGTCTATTCGGCAAGGGAGCGACCTCGTTTGGGTGAAAATGGCCTGTAATGTAGGTCGTCGTGGCAGACTAGCTGCCACCGACTCCGATAACGTCCTAAAACTGGACTCCTTAGAGCAATTCATACTGCTTCACGATCCAGCAGACGATATATATCAATTAATTTGGGAATTCGGAGCCCAGTGGCCGACGTTGAGACACCGAGCGATAATTCGGTGGTTTGACGTGACGGAATTCATTGCCGTGTGGCGGGGAGGTGATCAGTGCCCGTGTCCCCTCCTTCTCTCCCCGGGCTACCAGGCGGGGGTAAGCTCAAATCGCCTCATAAACGTTCATGGGTTGCCGGTTATTTCGGGCGGGCTAAGCGCGATCCCATCATACCAAGCGTGACTTCCTCCGTGGGAAGCTGATTCAAAGCAAGCAGAGGAACGCAGCCGCGGTGAGAGCTCACCGTGCCGAAAGTAAACAGGAAATATAAACAGGAGGAGAAGAAGAAGTCAGACCCTTGTCGCGAGTGATTGATTGGACTCGTCAAATGATGGATGCAATTCTAATAACGTATAACTTTGAAATCGAGCATTTTGCAGACTCATCCGTGACTGTTCAGGGTTGATGGCGGAGGTCAATCTGGCCTAAATTTATCACACGCTCAATCATATTCAGGCGCGGTGAATGCCGCTATCTTAACCACCTGGGACTTGCTTAAGTGCAGCACACTTTATATTCATCCTCATGAGCCGAGCCTTGTGGTCGTGTGACAAAATGTGCCATCTGGTCCGAAGATAGCCATAACTAGGTCATGAAGTGTCCGTTAAAACCAAGCACCTGATAATTTCAAGGTCAAGCGTTTAACCTCGTGACCCGCCGCATGACGTCCTGCAGTCACTATATGGCAACATGTCGCACCTTAGTGCAGTTTTGTGTACACAGGATGGAGGCAGCGTCCTCAAGGACTTGCTTAACCAAGCGTTTGCAAGTCCTCAGACATAGTACGTAATCCGCGCATAAATCCCATAGTTTTTGCTCATCGGAAACTACACAGGCATGTCAAGTTAAGCGCATCATTCCCGCTTTAATGATTGTTTATGGTGGCGGTATTGGCAGAGGGAGTTTTTCATGGCAACAGTGTCGTAAAGATGCACCCCTGACGGGTATGGAGGGCCCGAAAGGGAGGGAGGAGCGGGGTAAAGCCCGGGACCTGAGATGACATGCCCTTCGAGCCGAGCAACCGTGGATCGGGGGGGAGGGGGGGGGAGACAGTTTGTCAAGATCTCCGGCGGGTTTCATCTATCATAGGTTCCGCCAGTGTGTTTACTTAAGCTTGCGGAGGCAGAGGGGCCGTGGATGTCTCCTCAAGCCACATCTAACTTGGATTCACATCTCCATCGAGGCATGCATCTACAATGTATCTCAAGTAGCACAGGGAAACTTTTTACCGGGCGACGGCATTAAGTTTGTTGGTCGAGCTGCCTACCAGACCCTGAATCTACAGTAGATAGAAAACCAGGACAGCATCAATCAACTGTAATCTGGCCATGGTAAATTTGGCAGACACAACTTCAAGGTTTCTTTTTCTTTATCTTCAGCAGCTGAGGCCATCGATGGCAGAATAGCTAACAGCTAGAGGATGCCTGGCCCGCGTATCCCCCCTGGGGCTTTTATAGATTTACCGGACCCCGTCCCCTAGCCTACCGCCAAGGAGCCGATGATACTGGAGACACAGCTGCCGGAGCTAAGATCCTATCTCGCTGCGGTAATCTCGGGCGTCGTCTGTCCCGCGAGATCCCGGCGGGAATTGGGCGTGATTTGGAGGAAGCAGCGAGTTTTTCTATTTGAAATAAAACATTCGATGTGTTGATAACATAAATTGATTTGAGAGGGACGGGGCTGCCCGAGTGAGCCGAGTCAAATACTTCATCCCGCTTTGCTTTTCTTGCACCCTCCACTGGCTCCTAAACATTAACAAATCATGAACATTGAATGCGGCACTCATGTCAAGAGGCAGGGCTGGGTTGATTTATGGCGGTATCGTTCAGAAATCACAAATTATGAGTCTTCCGTTCATTTAGCGGAGGGAGTGTTCTCGCCAGTCATTTATGGCTCACAAATTAGCGAGTCTAGGAAATGAATGAACTTTTCCAGGGTAATTCCAAAACAAAGGTCGAAACTCTGGTCCCTGACATACGCCAGTCAAGGATATGCTCTCGAGATATGGTTCCGCCAAAAATATTTGTGTGGAGGAAATATGAAGTAGATGGAAAATTGACACGCTATTTAAATAATTATCAACATTAAATCATTCAGGCAGTGCATAATTACTGCATGGAGAATTACGAATTTGAGACTGACTGAGCAACTGGTAAAGCTCATATATAACGGTAGCACTACAGCATTTTGCATTTTAAAAAACTGATGTAAACATAGAGTCGTTGTCTGTGGTTATGAGCTGAGCACCGCCTTTTGAGTAATAACTCTGCTCATAAACCAGCTCACGTCTGCTTGTGTGGTCTTGTTGTATGTATGACCTAGCAACACTGCGTAAAGAGTCAAACTTCATCCAATCTTAAGGATAGGAAATTTGTTCAGCTCGAGCGGCAAGAGCAACAAGCAATAGCTCTGGCAATGTTGATCCGAGTGAGGGGCCGGCAAGATCCAATAAAGTCAAGGTCGTAAATATTGAATATGTGCTCAAGATGCCGAGTCGTTGGTTATGGTGGAGTATATCATTCTCAGATAGCCGACTTGTCGAATTTCACCGAAGGGAAACTATTACGCCGGACTATTTCCTCGGATTTGCGAGTAGCATCGGCGAGTGGGGGGACAGGGCGTAGTGATTTATAACCATCATTTACGATGTGCGCCGGCGACGGTTATCAGTCTCGTTTTCAAGCTTGGCCAAACTGTCTAAGGAACGCTCTCCGTCATTTAACCCAAGGACACGTTCCTACAGCCATCACGGATCAGTAAAATCCCGCCGGATATCCCCTTCTTAAACAAGGACTCGCGCAGAGATATAGCCGCGGTTTAACTTGATGGAGCAGGGCGAGTTCTGTGTCTTATCGATGGGACGAATTCAAACCTCGCGACCTCGACCTATACAAAGCTATTCTCTCCCCGATGAATGAGTACCGGCTGTGAATAATGTGCAATTAGCCGGAACTGCTGCGTGGTCTTTAAGCTCCTGACCGATGCTGTGACTGTGAACAGCCGAGCGGAGAATCTACCTGTTATCGGAGCCAATGGCGCTTAACCTGTTTCCACCGCCTGGCTCCCTCCTTGTCCATCAGCACCACCTCGGGCCACCAGGGAGCCGCTCAGCCGTCACCCCGGCTAGTCGGGGGCTATCTCCCTTCTCTTCCTGTCAGGGGAGGCTTCACGGCGAGAGCTAGAGCCTCGCGCGATATTTACAGAATGTGCCGGCGTTCTATCGCTGATAAAACAAACGTGGAAATATGAGTTTGTTTTCGTGTTGCTGCTGGCCGAGCATAGCACGCGTGGTGTCACGTGTCTGCCCGCCCCTCCCTTCGCGATTAGTTAGTTTTGTCTAAGTCTCAGATCTACCATACAACAACAAGAGGTTGATACGCATCACCTTATAAAACCCTAGCTATGATACTCATAAGCGGGACTAATAATGTTATTAGACTCGTGACAGATCGGTCTTAATCATCGTCACATAAAAGCATGATTGTCTCTTCGGAATTGATAAACAATTGCAATTATTGGTTGCTATTGAAATGTCTTAATCATTTATAATGACATTTGAACCGATGCACATCCGATCCGTCGGTGGATGAATGGCACTTTAATATGAATCGCGTATTCATGGCGAATCTAATCACTTTCGTAGACACAAAGGGTGAATTCCAATAATGCCATATGTTCGCAATAGAAAGTTTAATAGTTTTACACGCGTGCATTGTGACTTTTGAGCACTTGCCGACCCAGAAACATTTTTTACATGGCTGAAAATACACTTGTTGGAAACGTGCCGTCTGCGTCTTTTTATTTGTAATTCTCCCGTGTGTTTGTGAGTTTCGTATGGCACGTTGTATTTTAGCAATATTTGTCTGTTGCCTCAATTTTTGTTCGACAAACAACGATTTGTATCACGCGCCCTGTATCACAATGATTCCACAAACGTGGTCGATATGGCAACTGTTAAGGATGCTAGCCTCATCTTAAAGGTCATGTTAATTAATGTCAGGACAAATATCCGTAATCAGGTAGATAATGTCCTGCATGTCAGTAGGCTCCTTTGTATTGAGGGCGACCTCGCGTCTTATTTTTGTCAAACTTCAGGTCATTGAACTTGTTGAGGGGAACAAGGCTGAGACATCGGCAAACGACCTCCGAGATCCCTCACCAGCCACCAAGGTCGCGCCCACTCGATGCCTGGATCTATGGAACAGGCGGTTTTCGGTGGTCGATCTGCTCATGAATCAAGGACAAAGTCACTGTCCATATTCTGGTAATTTATGGCTTAAATTCACTTAATAAAGTATCGCCTACTGATTAATACTCGCTCCTCAATGCCTCAGGCGCTCACAAATGTATCACTGGAACCTATTTAATATCATCATCTCGGACAGACATCTAAGAGAGCGGATAAAGAATGATCAATCTCGGACTCTGGCTGGGTCGCAATGAGTTACTCCACCCCGAATGAACTCATTACGATGTTATATCGCCCATTCCACAAGTGATCCGTCAGATTTATGTAATAAGTTACCGCTCTTGTAAACCTGGTCACATTGGTGAAAACTTCTCACGCTGTCCTAACGCTAACAGTTGCCAAGCAGTCGCCCACTCGTCAGTTGCCGGAGGAGGCTGCGTGCAAAAAATCAGCTATAGATGCTGATGGCTGGGGCCTGAGTAGAGTTTATAGAATGGAAATTGCTTCCATGAAAGCGACTGTGATGCAGTACACGAGTGATTTTTTTCGGCACGAGGTTCCTGATATAAATGCCGTAGTGGGAGTGAGGCTCGGGCATACCCTCGAGTTTAACGTGGCACCGATCCCGGCCACTATGCTGAGCCGACATTCGCATTCAAGACGTGAATTCCATTCAACCCGGGGAAATGAATTCATTCGTCTTTCCCGCAACAAGTTTCTATTTTACAAAGTACCATTATTTCATAAACGTGGACATAATGGAGTGATATAACTTCATTTGAGCAGGGCATGCCCCACCTCCAAATGGGTCATTCTGTAGACGCTCATTTACTCAAATACTCGAGTCGGAGCTGATCAAACTCACACCAAGCATGGCATGGGATAAGATTTTTTTCCCTCTCCGCACTTCTCCCCGCGCACCTTTTTTCGGCCCCCATTTCCCACGCTCCTTCCCTGGTTAAATATTTTCAAGACGAGTAGTTTCGGTGTAATTCCATGCCTGATTTCCACCCGCAGGGGGTACGACATCAATATCGCAGCGCTGTGAATAGGGGCCATTAAGTGAGCGATATAGGGAGAAGAATTAGACTGCCTGCGTGCAATCACAACAGATCTTGTAGCTCGCCAGCGTCCTGTAAGCAATGATCATGTCAAGCTTCATAAAGTCACCGAGGAATTCGATTGCCTTTGGAGAAGGCTGCGGGCCAGACAAGAGCCCCCGACGTAGTTAAACTGTGAAATTAGTTAACGAAGCAATGAATATACGACGGGTAGTCGGCACGAATGGTCGAATGTCTACTGGTTTTATTGATTAAGGTCCAGCAATGGAGTTGTAAAGTAAAGCTGTTTTTATGACAATGTTCTCAATGGTAGACACATCAGAGACTCGGAAACACATAGCACACTCTTAAAAATGCGATTAAATACTTTGCTCGTCATCTAGAGGAAATCGCCATCATCTTTTGTTGTTGATTAATGCAACGATATTTGATCATGGCTTGCAATTTTGATCGTGTATAGATCAGTCTTTAGTACAATGCCTATATTTCTACCTTATAGGGCTTGTGCTACTGACTGGACAATCCTTGCTTAATTTGTAATACACGTATCAGTTGGAATAATGTGATGGTCCCCGGTAGGAGATACAAGTTGCAGGGACAAAGACTCACTGAGATCCAGGAGACCGGCATTAGTATTCAGAGGCACCCCCGCTGAATGCCGCACCGAGATTAAAAGGCATGTCGTGCATGGAAAATTCTTTGACTTCTTATGGCACCCGGCAATGGCGAGACATTTAACGGGAGGGATGCATCGAGCTGGGCCTCGCAGTGCCCATTCTATTAAACCGAGCAGAAGGGTGTAATGCTAATAATTATGATTAGAATCCGACAGTGTTTAGCCGGAGGTAATTTAGACAGCTTTACCGTGATTGAGGGCTTTTTAATAACATTGGCATTCGAAGGACATGATCCGTTATCGCCGAATGAAAACTGAAACCATCTTGCGCAAGATTTAGGGTTCTGAATGGGGGTTGGGCGCCTTAATCCACCCCTGGATATCTGCGGGTATCCCCGAGCCCCGCCCGAGCCCCGAGGGCAGACCAACGGTCCGGGGCTCTATTACGGTGACACTTCCCTCTGGGTAACGTCAAGTGAAGTGTGACTTAGTCCGCTCAAGGACAAGCGGTGGCAATGACAAATCCTCGCCTCTCTAACCAAACTCTCGCCCACTGTTTCTTATTGTCATAACAATTCTAAGCCCGTCCCGCTTCTGCCGCCATCGGCGTGTTTGCCAACGAAATGGTTTTAAAGGCTTCCTTCTGTGCACTAGAGATCGTGTCAACTAGAAGTCGTCCAGTCAACACGCCGGATCAATCATCGCCAGCTGCCGGCACTGGGAGCTCTCGCTTAAACCTGGTTGCCAGGGCACGTTCAATCGGGCAGTTTTAATGTTTATTTTAATGGCTGCTCAATGCCGAATGGGAGAAAAAACAAAGCGTCTTTGCTGCTCGGTAATATGGCGCTCATTGATTTTGACCTGAATTCCCAGGATGTAAGAGATTGCCTTCATCGCGACGTGCTCCGTGTTTTTAACGCGGCAAAACTGACGTGCAAAAGGCGCTGCGCAAATATTTAGGGACGGTTTGTGCTTTCATACGCCCACTGTTGGCAGCCACCTACCCGATAGAAAACGCAAAGCTTGAACAAGCCCCGAGCAGAAAGTTTGCTCTGTTAGCCAGATGCTCCGATAATGGATCCGATATGCTGTGAAGTTAATATTCCTCCTTGGTTCCTATGATACTTAAGCCAACTCAATGCTGCGCTCAGCATCATCTTTAGCCTTTTACCGAGATGATTGATGTCGAGGCGGCGACGATGCCGGAAACCGGGTATTGTCGGAGGGAAATTTCACGGCAACCAGCCGGAAGTTGCCACGCATGCGCCAGACGCAATCAAGATGTTTGAGGCGGAAAATTCGCTTTTGATTGTTATTTATTTCTCCGTAATGAGTATCTGGAAGTTGCAATATTGCAGTAAATCCAGGCGTCAGTTTGTATCTGACAATCAATTGGTGGGTATCATGCTCGGCTGAGCTCGTTTTGAATAATGACATAATCATCATAGTAAATGATGGCCCCTAAATGACTAAATATCTACGATTTATAGAGATATTGGGTAATAATACGCAATACAATATTTTGACATTATAATTATGTTGCCGATCTGGACATATGAAATGTGACATGGCAAGCCTAAAGGGGAAGTTTTCATTTACTACATTTTAATGAGAGAATAAATGGTCCCTCTTTTCTACAGTATGAAATGATACTGTATACCGATTCTCTCCGTATTTACAAATTCGAAACAGAGCGATCGCTGTAAACAATCTGCTCTTGCTACTCGAACATCCAGCGAGTTAGCCTACATTCCAGTCCCATCTGATTGACGGATGAAGAACAGGACAGCCGAGGTCCTGCCTCCCTGTCTAGCCCGGACAACCCCGGTGCAATCCACTACCACCCTTCATTTTCACTTTTCCTTCTACTCCCGGCTGCATAAAGACAGGGCCATACTGCATAGGCAAACACAGGTCGGCCCCTGCGTCCCTCCGCCTACAACCCGAGACGTGATATTACCAAAATGGATTCCACAAATCCTTCTTTATGGGCGGCTGGTGTAAGTACGCGTCAACTCGAGGGGGTCGTTTTACTCGGGCAAAGGAAACAGGCTCCGACCAAATGTAGCTCGTGTCGCGTTGATTCAGCCTCAAGGTTAAATGTGTCTGGGATAGGCTTGGATCAGAGCGCCTAGTTCTCGGTTCCTTTAAGTAAGCCGTTCCAATGTTGCTAAGCTGGCACGTGTCACTGCTAGATGAGACACATCACTAGTTGAATAATGCCACAGCGACCCAGCATTGTCTTATGACTTGAATAGGTTTTTGCATATACTTCCTCCCCAGCAGGTCTGCTGGGATTTGCCACGAGAAATTAAGTACCAATGTTGCGCGGGACGAGCCTTTATTCACGAAAATTGAATCTCCTTTATACAGTAAGCCGGCAATTGCCTCTATCACAAGCCATGTCTGGTGGTTACGTGAAGTGTGGGCGCTTTGTTTGAAGATCGGTGGTTCATTGACCACCATATCAAGTTGTTTGCCCTGATGACCCTTGAGATAAAACTCTCGCGGAAAACTCCTTTTATCTGTTGCTAGGAGCAGACGACACTTGTCTGCGACAAAATACCATCATACTGACCATAGAGGATTAGCCAAGGTCAGATAACCGGATACATGGACCGAGCTGATGGCGGTTTGATACTCCTGACACACTAGATGGACCGGATTTGCCCTTTGTGGTACTATGGTGGGCTATTGTGGAAATGTATTAACATGCCGAGCAGATCTGCTCGGAATAAAGCTAAACGCCGAGGTTTCACTCGGCATTTGCTACAATTATTTCACCGTGGTGAGTGTATTAGTCCTGCAGCCGGGATTTGACAGTTTTATTGCTTGTTGTGTCACAAAAACCGAAAACTAATCCCCCTGCTATACATTCGCAATCATCACCCTAATAATTCGGTATGATGGCTCACTGGAGCGTGTGCATTAACCATCGCTTCATGTGAGGGGGAGAAACAACGAGCCTGTAGAATCCAGTAGATTATTGGCCAGTATATCAACATTGACAAGACGAAACTTGCCAGACCCTCCTCCCGTCCATCAACTCGATAGTTGTGGCAGAAATGTTAGCAGACTATGCCTGATTTCCCGCCCTTTTCTTGAAAGCCTCCAACTGTGATCTGCCAGTTGGCGCTCGCCGGCCGATGATTGGCGCCGCAAAAAGGCCGGCTGTCAGACAATCAGCCCGTAGTGTTGGCTTACATCGGGCCACAGGTGGTAAATTCCGAAAACGTGGGGTGTCCAGAATGGCGCATGGCGATTCTCCTCAGCCCTCCTCCCACAAGCGGAGCATTTAGCCAGCAGCGGGCTATGATAGGTAATGTTTACAAAGAAACCGAACACCACGCTGCCTTGATGGTTTTAGAAAGTGCATTTAGGTGAGAAGTTTCAAGGGAAACGTTTATCGCACGGTGTTTTGCCGAGAGACAGGAAATAGCCGCGCTACGGATCCTGATGCCTTAGCTCACATGACCGCGGCGCGATTTCGATAAAGACAACATTCGGCGGGGGAAGCTGTAATTTTATCCCGCCATCCTTCTACTCAGGCACCTTCCCCTGTCCTTCAATGCCATCACGCTTTCATCCGTGCATTACATCACGGCCATCACCTTAGAGATCCCTCTACGTGCATCCTACACTCGCTCCGATAAAACGCAGGCGTAACTCAACAGGTGTTAAAAATAGCGCCTCGGAGGCTGATAAAAAATCCGCCCGGACGAAGATAAGCTTATTTGTGTCTGATTGCGATTGTAGGCAGGTGAGTGGATGATGATGAATCAACAAACGGAAGGGCGCCATCAGCAGATACATCAATCTTGTACAAATAATCAGACAGCGGGCCACAAACACGAGCTCAGCATCGGTCGACATCGCTCAGAAGGCATGATAACTGTCTGTAATGCGGCTTATTGTCTCCCCCGCTGGGAGGCGGATGTATCACTGTTGTTATACGCGCATTTACACAAGATGCTACTGATGTGTGGGGTCCGTATCATCTTCTAAACAAACTAATCGGATTTATCCTACACAAAAATAAATCTCTAGTTATTTTATTACATCAGGGAGATGCCCTGCCCATACAAACATGGCTATGGACAGACTTTAAGTTACATGAGTCTGTCAGGCTGATGAATGTCTAATGTCTAATTAGTTTATTGTTTGTTTATGATCAATTATATCAAAAGTCAATTAAAATGTCTGCTTTATGTTCAAGGTCATGTAAGATAGAGACGCATTTATACGAGAACATGTTAAGTCTTGCTGGCAGCTGCAAGATATACACGAAACTTAAGGAACACGTGCGCCCATGTGCTTGGTTATGCTGCAACTCGCTCGTAAGGTAACAGCTGACGAAGCAAATTGAAGGATTCGACGTGTGTTCCACGTTATGTCACACGACTGCGCCGGCGCTCAGCTAATTGTAACGGGCGGCGTTCCAAAAATATTCATCCGCAGATGTATTAATTGGTCTTAGGTGAAAGAAATATAGGCCTATGTAAACAGCCCTCGCCCAGCGCTCTTGTTCGCAGATGACTGATGAGATAGTACAGGGGTGACAACTGCTCCCAGGCTGATTACAGTACACCGCCAAATCGTACAGATACCCTCCTAGTTTTCCTTAATGGCGCAAAAATCTGCCGACTAGACTTGATTATTTTATCATGCTATCGCTTGAGGCGGAGACGATGATAGGTGGAGGTATAAATCGCGGTCGGTGTACTAGCTGACTTCCTGGCAAAGTTCGTGAAAGTTCGCCTCGGAGGACACGTTACAATTTAGGTTACTAGTTTGTGCCGCTTTCTCAATCACTTCCCGTGGTGGAATTCGATTGCCGCTGGGTGTAATAATGGGAGCGATACAAAGAAAAATCTTATGAGCCTCTGTCGAAATGATGAGAGAAAAAGTAGCTTGTGTCAACATTATCAGGCATAATCTGATAATAACCCGAAGAGCAGCCGAATCTCTGGATAATTTCATCCATAAGACCGATTCACCGGCCTGTGTGCTTTTGAAGGCTATGCATCCGCAAAAGCACTTAATATCGCTCGAGCACGTGCTGTTTTCCATGTCATGCGCAATAACCTTCATGTTAAAAACAACTTTGCTGCCACTTAGGCTCATAACTATCAATTTAGAGGGTCCAGGGGAGATTTGTTCGGGGAGTGTAACCCTTACCAGGTATGACTGCCACAATGGCTGCTCTTTCCCCTCGGATTTGAGCCACTCAACTGAGCACCATTTCTCTTGTGTTGTTTTTACCGGCATCCCACAGCCTCGCTCCCGCCATGTGACATGTGACAAAAGCTTGCTCAATTTATCTTCGCGGGATAATTTAATAGGGTAGCGAGTAAAGTTTGCTGTGCCGCTGCCCAAAAACCCGACAGCATGGTCTTGTTTGTCTTGTGAAGCATGACAGAGTTTTAGGTCCGATATCTTTCAAATCTTCATGCTCAGTGGCCGCACATGCATCAAACTATTCTGTACTGTGGCAACTCAAGCAGAGGCTGCATATTTCGGCTTGGATGGAATTATGTGAAATATGCAAGTCTATATGAACAAGGAGGCGAACAATGTACGAGGGCCTTGACAGTTTGAAAAAATGTCCTAGGGCGTGCGGGGCGTACAAACCGAGCCGAGTCAGACTTTAGTCGGGCCATTAGCGATGCCAATCAGGGGTGGAAAGCGAGGCGGGTCGCCTGAATGGGGGGACGGGGCCCAGCCAGCCTTCTCACACACATAATCAACCCCGCTCGCCGGCGTAAGGAGCAAAGACCCGGGGATAAATGCACAAAAGGAGCTTCTCAAATGACTCAATCGGCATACAAGGCCGATACCAACCGCTTTAAAGCCTCTGCTCTGTCGGCAGGCGGCATTAAATGTCAGCTTGCATGGCATGCAATAACCCGACAAATGCCAATACTAGTAATCGTCTCAATTTTCTATTATATTGGAAATCTGCTCGAGCTCGGCTCATTGACATCGTAATGGGTAAGAGGTTCGGCGACAATCTACGGGGATTTGTTCCGCGGATAACTAATGCGATGGAAAACGTATGTATACATGGTGTGACCGGGTGTGTGTCACGCGACCTGTGTCACAAGGTCATGGCAATGCGCTCTCCGACAATAGCGGTCAGTTACCACGCAATGTGTATATCTAGGTCACAACAAAGTCACACTGACAACTTTCCTGCTTTGTGCAAGCTATCAGTCAAGAAATATTTGAACAGAAATTAGTTCAGACATTTAATCAATTAGAATCGATTATAATTTGCTTGAGACAAGGTGACCTGCAATTTGAGGGGTGAACCGAGTCATTTTCTGTGGTAGAAAGATCGAAGAATGCCGCTGTCAGTGGCACTAATCTGGCAAGTTCGAGGACCTCCAATGACCACTCCCAGCCCTTTCATCAGAGCTCAGTGACCGAGCAACCTATTGATTTGTGCTTAGTGAAAATCTGGCGAATCTATAGACAGCTGGGATAGTTGTGTCCCCATATGTAATCCCTCCATCTTGTTGCTGATGATATTCCCAAATGGCGTCTACAGCACTGATGCATATTAAGGGTAGAACAAAAACATACCAGAGCTCACTGCAAAGACAACACTTCCGTATTTAGCTAACCATTTTATTATGGCCGGCGTATTTTTACAAATGAAAGCTAAGGGTTGTATCTCCTGGGTTGTAAATTCCGGGAATCGCCGTCACTGATGATTTTGCGCTCGTAATTTTGGCGACTGGTCTCAGTTGGTCTCGTCTTTTATTGGCTAGCCTGCTCGACAGGCCTCCTCACTTAGAGAGAGCATCCTCGCTAGTAAACGATAGCAACTTGGCGTGACTGCCAGCAATTGTGCTCGAGGCAGTCGAAGCAGACGCGCCCATCTCAGGAGGAGGACAAAAGTAGGGTGTGAGCGTGTTCCGTTAAGTGCCAACTCCATTTTTTAGACACTGAATATGTCAGGTTAACTTTCAAATCAGACACCTAGTCGGAATATTTGAAAGGAATAAACTAATCTAATGTTTCGCATGAGTTAAAGTTAAATCTGTTTGATACGATATCATATTGTGTTCTGAGGAGACGCCGTCATCTGACAAAGCTTGCAAGGTTACTTTGATATTTTTATGTGAACACAGACTTAATAGACCAGTAAATCCTAATCACTTACATGCAGTCACAGCTAAAGGTATCCTTCTTTTCCTTCAATTCTTGTGTTACAAAATACTATTGATCGGCGGAGCTTTCTTACCGGAAAGGGAGGGGGAGGGAAGGGTAAGTTTGTCTGCGGATCTGTCCTTGGTCATTACCCTCGATTTGTGATTGGACAAAAAGGAGCTTAACAATTCGAAGATGTCGCCTTATCTTCCAGGGCCTCCTACTTTTGGGACATGTCGAGCCGAACTTTTAATATCAGACGACAAGACGAAAAGGAAGCATCGGATTTAGGGAATCGATGATGTTGCGTGAAAAACATCTGTCCTCTTTTAAAATGAAGTTACACGTGCGTACTGCATCTTTGAGGAGGAGAAATCGGTGCAAAGTGATGAAAAGTCACTACGTGTGTGTGTTTTGTTAACGTCAATCGATGCAAGATCCGCGAATTTTCTACAGCATCGAAACCATCAATCAGACGACTGGAGATAATTCTGTTTGCGCGGTGCAACAGCGCTCCCCTAAGGCCGGGCTCAACCGACTACTATTTCTGCGAGTTTTAACGCTAACCCGCTCGGTAATAGACGAAAAAGCGGACGATCGAATCACGCCCCAAACGACATTTTGTATCTAACTCGGGCCGACGCCCTCGCATTTGCACGCGGCAGCTGTGGTGGTCGCAGTTAGGGGTACAGGACATTGGTTTTATCAGTTCCCTCCCCCGGGCAATTCCCCGCCCAGGTCTGACATGGTTTGCTCATCTGCTCGTCTAAGACACCTACTCAGCTGCTCGGCTAAGGGGATGAGCCACCTTGCAGGGCTTATAGTCCGGCTTATCCTCGGCTGAAGGGCGAGCCGCAGAGGTCGGTCCCGGCTTTTTAAAATAAACTCTGATGGACAATTGTTTGGACGGTACAAGATTGCCCTTGCCATGATAGCCGGCCGCAAATGCCACTAAAACGTGTCATGTATACAGTCTCGCGGGGAAAGGTAGGTGTGTACATTTGCCTCTTTGTCGAGCCTTCAGAAAACCAGTGGCTAGTTGGTTAGCTAGTTGGTCAGTGAACTAAGCGCATCATGGCAGGGGGAAGCGCAGTCCACATGGCCTGCTACATTCCAGAAAGATAAGCAAAACTCAGCTAAATGCTTTCAAACAAACCTCCCGCTGACATCTTGCGACGACTAATGACCCGAACATGATAACAGAATTGCT